>NQII01000461.1:910489-945560 GCA_002778355.1 Clitarchus hookeri | reverse complement strand
TGTAGTTGCCTGAGCTGTGACCATAGGGTGACCAACGTACAGTTTTCGTATTACCTACTATTGTGTTCCCTCTGTGCATTGACTGATTACCGGTCTTGTGTTGCGAATCACTCCACAGAGCAATCAGGCACAGCATGGTAGGCGCACAGCCACAGCACAGGGCACCGAGTGAAAACAAATACAATCTCCATCAATGCATGTTGAAAAGAAAATACATTCTTGTGATTACAGACAACACAGCTCTGGAGCATGGCTGGACATGATACACTGCGTGAAAATGTGGCTTGAAGAGAGTATTTCACTGTATACAGAATCCTACTAGCATTACAATACTTTACATAATTTTCTCATAACCCATCCATAAAATCTTGCTAAAGAATTTTGACTTGATTTCTTTCAAATTATATTGTGTATTTATACCAACATGAAGAAATTTGCAAAAACTATTTTACATGTATGCTTCATAAAAANTTTCAAATTATATTGTGTATTTATACCAACATGAAGAAATTTGCAAAAACTATTTTACATGTATGCTTCATAAAAAAATTGTTTAAGTTATTTTGTTGTTCCTTAAATTCAAAATAACGAAAATTAGAGTTTAGGACTGAGGAATAATTGTTTGTTAGACCTAGTCACATATTCCAATGATTTTTTTGCATTTTACCTGGATTTGGGTGAATTTTCTCTCATTTTTATAAAAACATCTGATATCTCCCTTTAGTTTGTGTAAAAATTGAAATTATTCCACAAAGGTCAAGGTTTCAAGCAGTCATTTATGTAGAACCTAGGGCCAATGGTATTTTTCTCTCGATTTTTATTGTGTGTTTATATGGTTTAGTGAAGTGAAGGGTGAAGCATTCTGATATTGAAGATGCGGAAGTTATTTGATAGTGTAGAGAATCCACCATNTTTTAGTGAAGTGAAGGGTGAAGCATTCTGATATTGAAGATGCGGAAGTTATTTGATAGTGTAGAGAATCCACCACTAATTTTTACAAAATGCAATTTGACAGTTGCTTGATCATTTCATGGAAACTAGTAGTTAGGTCCAAAGCAGAGTTGATTGTCACTATGGACAGAAATGAGAAATTGAGCTTTCAAAATTGCTTATTGAACTTTTATTACCTTGACTTTTATATTCAGTGTTGTAAATTTGAGAGATGCTTCTTTGTATTCTGTGAGAGTTGGAACAGGATGGAAGGAGGAAAATCCCATTATTCTGGTTCATCTTTCAAAGCTTCCCGATGTTTTCTGGATGAATAGGCGGGCTGAGAGTACAGGTTACAGTTGCAGTGGGGCCNTCATCTTTCAAAGCTTCCCGATGTTTTCTGGATGAATAGGCGGGCTGAGAGTACAGGTTACAGTTGCAGTGGGGCCCCGGGGTGCACCCTGCACATCCCTACCAAATGGAGGTCTACTGGTTCTTTATGGGGTCTGCATACCATAGAAACTCCTCTTCCTACACGTCGCAGTGTCTCAACCAACTCCTTTCAGGCTTCTTTTTGTATCAATTGTTTCTTGTCTATAACTTACGTATTTGCTTTTCTTTATAATATGTTCAATTTGGTTTTTTTATAATAGTGTTCNATTGTTTCTTGTCTATAACTTACGTATTTGCTTTTCTTTATAATATGTTCAATTTGGTTTTTTTATAATAGTGTTCCCCTACTAAGGTCTGGTTATTGCTATTCAAGGGCTCTCAAAAAATTCAGAATAAATAAAATTAATTTTAAAATTAATTATTATAACTAACAAAAGTTGTACATGGACTGAAGAAAATACAATTTCCATTGAGATGAGTGTAATTATTGTAGGTGGACCGTTTTTGTGTCTGCTTTCTAACATGATGTCAGTTTGTGAGAACAGTACTCCACCTTTTAGTGAATTAAGAGTAAGTGGAGACATTACACCAAATTTGGCCTTAAAGCTGAAATTTAACATTCAGGGCATCTGCATTCAATTTGATAGCTAAGAAAGGGTTTCAGATTTCATGTTGACTGTAATTTCCTGTCTGTAGTAAATAAAATGTTTGGCCAATGGGTGGTCGTGGGTTATAAGGTCGTGCCAATTTCTGTAATGCCATTAAATTATCTTTATACTGCCTTGATATACTTGAGAACTTCAGAAATAGGCAATCAGAAATAGGTAAATAGGCTTTCTGGCATTGCTTCTGGAATGTNTTGATATACTTGAGAACTTCAGAAATAGGCAATCAGAAATAGGTAAATAGGCTTTCTGGCATTGCTTCTGGAATGTAACAATCAAGCTCATCTGCTATCATCCTTATTCCAATAGTTACAAAAATTTGGATGTGATGCATGTTCTGGCTTTTTCAATAGATTCCATCTTCCCTCGCACTTCCGTCATATCCGTATTGCTTTTTTGTGTGCCCTTTTATTAAATAGGAGTGAAATAGCATTGTAGACTGTAAAAAAAGGTGGGGTATAGAAAAATGTTTCCATCATTCTTGATGCTAATAGGCAACTACTAATGCCATGCTCGAAGCCCTCAGCTCATAACTTACCTAGCTCAACCTGTCGGACTGGATACAAATATTGCGTCAGTTTTCCTGGAGCCATGGGGGTATAATATTCAGAGTACTCACCTCCCACAACTGCAAACTGGGTTGGTGCCTGACAGGGTTGCCCGGATTTTTGCACGAGAGAAACGTGGCGGACATTGCCATTGGCTGGCTGGTTTTCTCAGGGTACTACTCCCTTTGCATTCTGCCACTGCTCCATCTTCATCTCATTTCACCCTTATTTTCTGTCAAGACACCACAGTTAAGTGCTAGCCAGTACTTCTCAACAACTCAGTGTTTTCAGTCTGTCCTATAATCTATCCTAAAAATCTGGCATGTTATACTAGATAGAGAATAGAGTAATTATACAAATTGTTTAGGAAAAAAATTTCCTGCCAGTTAAAAAATTGTAATAATATTTTTTTTCGACTGAACATTACTTGCAAATTTATTTATGTGAATAATTTGTTAACCGTAAGTTGGGTTGTGCTTGCAGAAGTGGCTGAAGCATGGCCTCCATGTATGCGGATCATTGTGGAGGAAACAGGGCTTGAGAAACTGAAAGTTGGCACGTTGTTCATCGTAACTTACACTGGCGGGACGCTTGGCAGGGAAGGTGATCACGCAGTGTTGATTCCAGACATCAATATCAGCAAGGTAACTTCCCAGAACATTAGTTAATTTTTGGCATGTCATCCAGGCTGTAATGTAAGGGCATCAATACAAAAGTTTTGCTTGTGTGAGGATATTGTAAAGAGGCTGGGACATGGAGTGTCAGGAAGAAAACATTCTTAACCAAATATTAAAAAGAAATATATATATATATATATATATTTAATGACCCGTCTCTGAAAACAAAAACGACTAAAACAAATGGGAAGCCTCCACCATGTGCTTAATTAATTATAAAAAAACAGAGGCTTCTCTTCCCGACTACTCATACGGCTATTTCATGAATTACTATTTAAAACTATCGGGTCCATTTTTCCTGTGATCAGGGAAAGAATGGCCCAATCAATTAAAACAAAAATAAAATTAAATCAATACTTATCCCATCTTATATAACTTGGGCGGTGTCCTCCAGACTGCTTTGCTATCTGTCCTTTCAGCCTGCAAGATCACAACCACAACTCCTNATATAACTTGGGCGGTGTCCTCCAGACTGCTTTGCTATCTGTCCTTTCAGCCTGCAAGATCACAACCACAACTCCTGACACTGCACACCACCAGACTCCAGCCAATCAGAACGTGCCTCGCGTCCTTAGCAACAGCCGTAAGGCATACTCTCATCTCCAATTTGCCTCCCCCTTCCTCTTAGCCGCCTATCATCATTCTGCTGCTTTTAGCACCNTTTCAAATTATATTGTGTATTTATACCAACATGAAGAAATTTGCAAAAACTATTTTACATGTATGCTTCATAAAAACATTGTTTAAGTTATTTTGTTGTTCCTTAAATTCAAAATAACGAAAATTAGAGTTTAGGACTGAGGAATAATTGTTTGTTAGACCTAGTCACATATTCCAATGATTTTTTTGCATTTTACCTGGATTTGGGTGAATTTTCTCTCATTTTTATAAAAAACATCTGATATCTCCCTTTAGTTTGTGTAAAAATTGAAATTATTCCACAAAGGTCAAGGTTTCAAGCAGTCATTTATGTAGAACCTAGGGCCAATGGTATTTTTCTCTCGATTTTTATTGTGTGTTTATATGTTTTAGTGAAGTGAAGGGTGAAGCATTCTGATATTGAAGATGCGGAAGTTATTTGATAGTGTAGAGAATCCACCACTAATTTTTACAAAATGCAATTTGACAGTTGCTTGATCATTTCATGGAAACTAGTAGTTAGGTCCAAAGCAGAGTTGATTGTCACTATGGACAGAAATGAGAAATTGAGCTTTCAAAATTGCTTATTGAACTTTTATTACCTTGACTTTTGTATTCAGTGTTGTAAATTTGAGAGATGCTTCTTTGTATTCTGTGAGAGTTGGAACAGGATGGAAGGAGGAAAATCCCATTATTCTGGTTCATCTTTCAAAGCTTCCCGATGTTTTCTGGATGAATAGGCGGGCTGAGAGTACAGGTTACAGTTGCAGTGGGGCCGCGGGGTGCACCCTGCACATCCCTACCAAATGGAGGTCTACTGGTTCTTTATGGGGTCTGCATACCATAGAAACTCCTCTTCCTACACGTCGCAGTGTCTCAACCAACTCCTTTCAGGCTTCTTTTTGTATCAGTTGTTTCTTGTCTATAACTTACGTATTTGCTTTTCTTTATAATATGTTCAATTTGGTTTTTTTATAATAGTGTTCCCCTACTAAGGTCTGGTTATTGCTATTCAAGGGCTCTCAAAAAATTCAGAATAAATAAAATTAATTTTAAAATTAATTATTATAACTAACAAAAGTTGTACATGGACTGAAGAAAATACAATTTCCATTGAGATGAGTGTAATTATTGTAGGTGGACCGTTTTTGTGTCTGCTTTCTAACATGATGTCAGTTTGTGAGAACAGTACTCCACCTTTTAGTGAATTAAGAGTAAGTGGAGACATTACACCAAATTTGGCCTTAAAGCTGAAATTTAACATTCAGGGCATCTGCATTCAATTTGATAGCTAAGAAAGGGTTTCAGATTTCATGTTGACTGTAATTTCCTGTCTGTAGTAAATAAAATGTTTGGCCAATGGGTGGTCGTGGGTTATAAGGTCGTGCCAATTTCTGTAATGCCATTAAATTATCTTTATACTGCCTTGATATACTTGAGAACTTCAGAAATAGGCAATCAGAAATAGGTAAATAGGCTTTCTGGCATTGCTTCTGGAATGTCACAATCAAGCTCATCTGCTATCATCCTTATTCCAATAGTTACAAAAATTTGGATGCGATGCATGTTCTGGCTTTTTCAATAGATTCCATCTTCCCTCGCACTTCCGTCATATCCGTATTGCTTTTTTGTGTGCCCTTTCATTAAATAGGAGTGAAATAGCATTGTAGACTGTAAAAAAAGGTGGGGTATAGAAAAAATTTTCCATCATTCTTGATGCTAATAGGCAACTACTAATGCCATGCTCAAAGCCCTCAGCTCATAACTTACCTAGCTCAACCTGTCAGACTGGATACAGATATTTCATCAGTTTTCCTGGAGCCATGGGGGTATAATATTCAGAGTACTCACCTCCCACAACTGCAAACTGGGTTGATTCCTGATAGGGTTGCCCGGATTTTTGCACGAGAGAAACGTGGCGGACATTGCCATTGGCTGGCTGGTTTTCTCAGGGTACTACTCCCTTTGCATTCTGCCACTGCTCCATCTTCATCTTATTTCACCCTCATTTGCTGTCAAGACACCACAGTTAAGTGCTAGCCAGTACTTCTCAACAACTCAGTGTTTTCAGTCTGTCCTTTAATCTATCCTAAAAATCTGGCATGTTATACTAGATAGAGAATAGAGTAATTGTAAAATTGTTTAGGAAAAAAATTTCCTGCCAGTTAAAAAATTGTAATAATATTTTTTTTTGACTGAACATTACTTGCAAATTTATTTATGTGAATAATTTGTTAACCGTAAGTTGTGTTGTGCTTGCAGAAGTGGCTGAAGCATGGCCTCCATGTATGCGGATCATTGTGGAGGAAACAGGGCTTGAGAAACTGAAAGTTGGCACGTTGTTTATCGTAACTTACACTGGCGGGACGCTTGGCAGGGAAGGTGATCACGCAGTGTTGATTCCAGACATCAATATCAGCAAGGTAACTTCCCAGAACATTAGTTAATTTTTGGCATGTCATCCAGGCTGTAATGTAAGGGCATCAATATGAAAGTTTTGCTTGTGTGAGGATATTGTATAGAGGCTGGGACATGGAGTGTCAGGAAGAAAACATTCCTAACCAAATATTAAAAAGAAATATATATATATATATTTAATGACCCGTCTCTGAAAACAAAAACGACTAAAATGAATGGGAAGCCTCCACCATGTGCTTAATTAATTATAAAAAAAACAGAGGCTTCTCTTCCCGACTACTCATACGGCTATTTCATGAATTACTATTTAAAACTATCGGGTCCATTTTTCCTGTGATCAGGGAAAAAATGGCCCAATCAATTAAAACAAAAATAAAATTTAATCAATACTTATCCCATCTTGTATAACTTGGGCGGTGTCCTCCAGACTGCTTTGCTATCTGTCCTTTCAGCCTGCAAGATCACAACCACAACTCCTTACACTGCACACCACCAGACTCCAGCCAATCAGAACGTGCCTCGTGCCCTTAGCAACAGCCGGAAGGCATACTCTCATCTCCAATTTGCCTCCCCCTTCCTCTTAGCCGCCTATCATCATTCTGCTGCTTTTAGCACCTGAACCCTTCCTTTCCCTGTCAGTACCCACAAACGCATCGCTACCACAGCAAACTCTGGAAATAACAAAGCAAAAAATCAAAACTTTAAAAAACAAAAATTTAAAGGAGAAGAAAAAAAGGCAGAGGCAGGAAGGAATGTGCACCTTCAAGCAGTAAGCACCAAAAATGACAATCAAAGTGCCATAGTTTAACCTCCGCTCATACTAGCTACAAACATCTCAAGCGCAACGCTTGTCGAATTTTTCCAATACATTCCAAAAATAACTGAAGTATCTCCAAAAACTAAATAAACGTTCACGTCCCTGTTAAAAAGTTACTTAATTATTATATTTAAAAAAAAANCCAAAAATGACAATCAAAGTGCCATAGTTTAACCTCCGCTCATACTAGCTACAAACATCTCAAGCGCAACGCTTGTCGAATTTTTCCAATACATTCCAAAAATAATTGAAGTATCTCCAAAAACTAAATAAACGTTCACGTCCCTGTTAAAAAGTTACTTAATTATTATATTTAAAAAAAAAATTAATGCCCTGTTACAAAAAAGAAACTTGTAATAGATAATTAAATCTGAACGAAAAAAATGAAATTCTTAATAATACCAAAAATATTATGGATTGGCAATTTTTAGATACGTCACAATATAAACATGGGATTACCCTTTCTTTACATTTCACATTGACACTTATATTGGTAAATATTATGAGTTCATTTCAATGTTTACATCTGTCAGTTCAATATTTTCTTGTTTGTTTACATTCTAAATGATGGTAGAGATTTTATCACAGATTTATGTAATTACTGGATTTTAGTTCATGTGATTTCTCCTTGTCAATCCAGATTATTATATACTGATAAGTTAGGTCCTAAGAGATCACTAATTTTAACTTCTTGTAGATAAGGTTTATTTATTAGGAAATTATTTAATCTGTGATTTTATTAAGCAAGAAAGGGTTGCAAATTAGCAAACTCAGGGACTCTGTCTAGACATGATTGCAGTCAGTCTTGTAAAATTTATTTAAATCTTTTTGTTAGAACACCTATCGTAAGTCAGGGGCGATGGAGCAGAGCCATCGCAAGTTAAATTAATGTGCGCTGGCTATTGAAGATGTCTAAAAGTGCTAGATTAATAATTTTTAGTGTAATTTGCAAGACTTCAAGATTAGGCCTATGGACGCTTGGGACTCCATGACCATGAAACGTCCATGAGTAAGCCTGTACTAAGGGTATAGTCAAATAATCCACTTGAGTTTCTTGTTAATTGAAACTATTTAATTGATCCTTGTAAAGAAAATACAAACATAAATTTTTCTTTAAAAAGGGCATAACCCAGAGGTCCTTAGATAGAGTCTGTGCTACACCTAGCTAGTAATGATACTTAATCAAGCTACCCAGTTTTTAAGAACTTGTTTCAAGAACTCTTTCTTCAAGAAGTAATGTTATTAACTGGAATAATTAAATTTGCACATAATGCTGTCTTTGAAATCTGGTATTGCTTTAGAAAGAAACGGATACGTACTAAAGTTTTAATGCTCTGAGAAATTTCAATACCTGATTCGTATTCTTTATCAGTAAGAAATCTAATGGAAAATGATTATTTCTGGTCATTTTAGCTGTTCATATGTGTCTGATGTTGATTTGTCTAATATTTCGTACCACAGTTATAAATGTCCCCTTCGAATCGTTGTATGACTGTATAATTTGTGTAGTTTTGGAATTTAATTCTTATTTTAAATTGCTTCATTGGTGTTGCATTTTGATATGTTTTATCACAGCATGTCTCTACTTCGGTGGCAAAAGTAAGGTAAAATATGTTTTACTTACCTGTTGAAGAGAATTTAAAATTTCTGGTAATTTATGGACTTTCACAAAGTGTTTAATGTGGTGTTAATTAATGACAAATTGGTAATGGAATTTTCATACCTCATAATTCTTGGTTGTACATTGTCGCCACAGAGGAATTTATGGGCATCTCATGTGCAAGGTTTCCCTATCTTACACATACTCATTATTTAAAACAAATTAAAAATCAACACAGCAAAACTAAACTCAATTACATATTATAAACACAAGTAGAGTTCTGTAGACTTGTTGTGAGCAAATTTTAATTTTCAACCATATTGTATTTGTGTTGTGTGATGTTGACAACTGCATCAGCCGTGGGGTTTGTGTTTTGTTAACTGTTGTTTTAGTTGGAGGTGCCTACGCTGATTGAGTGTATCTCAGTCGTTTCTTGTCAGGCCCTTCATGCAGTTTATGCCCATGAGGGATTAGTCACTGCTGTGAGGGTGTCAATCTGACTTGGGAACTAAACGGCTCCCTGCACATAAGAAAGCATCATGTCTGTCCATTGTCATCTAATGATTTGGAAATTACTTTTATTGGAAAGTCAAGACTAAGCAATCTTTGCAGCTGTGCAGTTCTTAATTCAAAATAAATTTTTTCCGTTATTAAGACATAATTGCATCACAGCTGATTATAGAGTTCAACAAAACGAAATCTTGACTTTTGTAACATATTAACCAAAGCGTATGAAACTTTGTACTCTTATTGAGCCTGGCAGATAATCCCTTTTTCAGTTTCCAAATTGATGTGATGCTTTGAATGGTTCTTGCAATGGGGGCAAGTGATTGAAGGAACTATCATATAGGATGTATGCCATTGCAGAGTTTTGTTGTATGCCATAAAACCTAGAATATGGCATAGAAAAACACACAAGAGAGAAAAAATTGGGGTGTGTCTGTGTCTGGAATAAGACCATAAATTTTAGGTGAATACGTCTGAATTAGTAGGTGATATTTTCTTTGTGATGTGGGAATTAAATGAAGGGAATGAAATGGATACTTGGCTTTTGTGGTTTAAACGACACATATGGACGGGATCTTTCATTTGGCACTAAAATCAGTCTGCTAGCACATCAGAGTCACAAGAAATACTGCCTGGAAATTGTTGCCCATACCGAAAATTGCCACCAGTTGCAGAGGGCAGTCACCCACGCCTCGCATATGCATGGCGCCAACTCATGTTCATGGTTGCATTGTAGTCATATACCATATCAAATGAAACTGCATTTATTTCAGTTGTGTTACTAGTAATGCACCAAGTTATAGTGTCAATATTATGGCATCAGAATGTTATGGTGTCAGAATGCAAATTTTACATTGTTATTTCCATCCTAGTAATCCATATCCTGGTCTGATTGTAAAGACATATTCATGTCAAAAAACCAAGAATAATCATCAACAAATATGTAATTAAAACAGCAATTAAATATGTAATAAAGAAAGGTTAAATGAATGAACAGTGAGGACTGTATACATCCAGAATGTCCAATATGTGGCTGATGGGCAGCATGTGGTTTCTACACAGTATTAGGGTATACCATTTTCTCTATCTGCTATTCATTACCATTGGCTTTCTGTATTGGACATTTAATCAGCTGAAGTGAGTTCAGAGCCCTTATTCTTTTCGATATCATAATTTTTAACTCCTTTGTCTCATACTGCATAAATTGGTACCTTGAGCCAAGCGAGGTGAAGCAGTGATAAACCTTAAGACTCGCATTCAGGAGGACCTGGATTTGGTTCCTGGTCTGGCCATCTCGATTTCGGTTTTCCACGGTTTCCCTAAACCACTCCAGGCGAATGTTGGGGTGGTTTCTTAGTACGGGACATGGCCGATTCCTTCCCCACTGCTGCTTCTCTGAGCACCTTGCTCTGTCTGTAATAACTTTGATGTTGATGAGGTGTTAAGCCCTAGCTACCTGCCTACCTCTGGTCCATGGTAACCAGGAATGCCCTCTTGCAGAGGATTGACTAGTGCATTCATGCAAACCAACAGCCGTAACTGGGATCCATGGTCACCTGAGACACCTCTGTTGTTGGTTCATAGAGTCAACGTGAACTAGCGTTCTAATCCCTAATACGCAATCACCCGTAGGAAATCTCATGTAGCTGTTTCTGGTCATTTGGAATTTGGCGTAAGCCAGCGGCCCAAACTGGGATCATAGGCTACCCACATAGCTTCCCTTGTTCAGCATGTCTGATTATTTGAGGTCTGCATGAACTGTGGTGATAACCCAGATCCACAGTCTTCTGTGTCAAGAGTGTGATCTCTGTAGTCAAAGAAACATTACCTTCAGGATGTCTAGGCAATATTCATATACAATTTTCGAATTTTTTTTTTGTTAAATTTTACTTAAAACTATTGTTTATTACTGAGTTTGTTTTATCCTTCATGTTATAGCATGTATTATATTGAATTTTTTTTTGTTTGAGATGTTTGTGTNAAATTACCTTTCAGGATGTCTGGGCAATATTCATATACAATTTTCGAATTTTTTTTTTGTTAAATTTTACTTAAAACTATTGTCTATTACTGAGTTTGTTTTATCCTTCATGTTATAGCATGTATTATATTGAATTTTTTTTTGTTTGAGATGTTTGTGTAGTTGTGTGGTGTACTGAATACTTGTATGTAAATTATATCTGTGTTTATAAATGTAATACTGTAGTTTCTTGTCATTCTGTTAATTGGCCAATATCGGTTGGATGGCACACAAACTCTCAAATAAACGGAATTAAATTGTTATTGTGTTTTTGTGGTGTGCTTGCAGTACCACGCGAGGTTCGGCTTCGATGAGTCGCAAGGCAAGTACGTGGTGACAGACGTGGGGAGTAGGAACGGCACCTACCTGGATGGCATTAGGCTGTCTGTGGCAAAGCAGGAGAGCGAGCCGCACGAGGTGCCGCACGGTAGCGTGGTGCAAATTGGCTCCACCAGGCTGCTCTGCCACGTGCACTCGGGACAGGAGACCTGCAGCTCCTGCGAGCCAGGACTTGTGCAAGGTNACCAGGCTGCTCTGCCACGTGCACTCGGGACAGGAGACCTGCAGCTCCTGCGAGCCAGGACTTGTGCAAGGTGCCAGGGAGTCTGCCTCTTCAGGTAGACAACTGGGTTTGGTTCTGTAGCGGGAGTATAGGATAGAATGTGCATGCTGGCTGTGCAGTAAGCTATGGTGAAACCTCTGTAATACAAACTTTGAGGGCCCTGAATTTGTGCAGTTTGTAATGATGAGGTTTATATTAACAGATGTTCGTATTAATTTTGAAATTAATAAAAAAATTTTATGTCGACTTTGTGATTTAGCCTATTGGTAAATTACATTCTCGTCATGAACATAACTTCTTTTTACTAGTGTATTTGACATTACAGTGTTATACAAATTAAACATATTTTATTAAGCATACACATTAATATTAGATTTTTAAGCTTCGTGTTTTGTCAGATAAATTTTTAACTCAAGCCTCAGTTGCTTGTGGGAGATGGTAGGAATTAAGACCTTGAATAAATTAAGAATATTGCCACCTTTATTTTTACATCCCGTCAGTGTAATGCAAGGCCGGTTACCAGGCAGAAAAGAAATTGTTTTACATGACTACAATTAATGTCCAATTATTTAACATCTCAGAATCGGGCCACAGTAATGATTACTTCCCACTCACTAGTTATGCACACTTGCTTAGTAATGTCTACGGATGGTTTATGCCACCTATCCCCCCCTCCCCCCTCCTATTGAGCCAACAACAACTCTCTGCAGGTGCACGTCAACAATACATTTCACAAGGTATGTATGCAGTTTCTTGTAGTGTAGTCGTGCATCCATTATTTATTCATGTAGCGTCAACTTTTCCTGGATCGTGATGATACCTCCATAAGCCCCAAGACACGAACCCCCAATCCCGAGCTGCAAGCCCTCCAAACTTTACAGTTTTCCCCATGTGCCTGTTTTTCTTATTATACGCTTTTACAATGGTTTAGAATTTCAGTTGCATCTAATTTTATGGTGATTGCATTACAGTTCATGATTAATTGATGTATCTATTATTTCACATACTGTATGTGCTCAACCACAATATCCATTTTATCATCATCCTTATTGATCATGTCGATAAATTAAACTCATCTGTTATTGAATGCATCACGTCTCATTGTCTTTGTTAGGTGAAATAGCAGTCATTGTGCCCTAACATTACCCAAAATTAAATATTACTGCTTAATTTTCATCCATTCTCCAATGTCTGTTCTATACGTATAGTAACAGTTACTTATCTCTGTTATGTCGTTTACCAATGGTTTTGACAAAAGAATATTAATTTATAAAATTGAACGTTAGTGCTTAATTTTCTTTCACCCTTTGTTCAACATTTTTTACACACGATAGCAATAATGTCTTGCCAGTATCAGTGCTACGTACATATTTTACATAAGAACACTTATTTTCATAATCATTTAAATGATATCCTATTCATACACTGTTGCTTCCTTTCATTTTTTTTTTNCATAAGAACACTTATTTTCATAATCATTTAAATGATATCCTATTCATACACTGTTGCTTCCTTTCATTTTTTTTTTTACGAGCCTGCTGATCCTAGCTGTTAGTTCAGCCATGAAACATACCTATACTAATGTTTTTTGTCCNATTTTTTTTTTACGAGCCTGCTGATCCTAGCTGTTAGTTCAGCCATGAAACATACCTATACTAATGTTTTTTGTCCAAGCGCCAGCAGCAAACATTTGACTCAACGACACTGTGAGACTTTGGTGGCTCGGCATTTTGTAGGGATTTCCTGCGTTCATCACAATCTTGTCTTTGCTTTGCCAACACTGGGGACCTTTCTTTATTTTTTTTTTCTTTTGTACCCCTAATGTAATTGTTTGATTCTAGTGTTTCCCTGGGTGGGACTGCCCATGGAAAATCGGTCCTTGCCGCTTTTGAAACTGATGGCTGAAATAACATATTTTTATGGTCCAAAACATTGAAAGTGCCTCCGCACAGCTGTTGTGTTGATGGGACTGGCNTGGCTGAAATAACATATTTTTATGGTCCAAAACATTGAAAGTGCCTCCGCACAGCTGTTGTGTTGATGGGACTGGCGCGGGGATTTTGACTTGTGCCTCTATCCTTTGTCACGTTTACGAACTTGTATCAACCCCTGACTCTGAGAGCTGTACTTTCTTTTCATCATGTACCTTGCAAAAGCTGTCCCTCCTGCGTGCACTATTTCCTTGTGATTCAGTATTCTGCCTGAAAGTAACATAAATTCTTTTTGTCCACCCCCCCATCCCTGACTGCGNCTTTTTGTCCACCCCCCCATCCCTGACTGCGTCATGGGGGAAACAAGACAAGGTGTCTGCTACCTGCTGCTGCCTTGACGAAGAGTAGCTAATCTCTAGGGCGAACCCTGTACCGAGCTAAATTTGTCCTGTAAACAAGGGTTTTGTGATCAGTCTGAGGGACAGTCTTCCTTTCATGAATGAAATTCCTGGAGTTTTGACAAGAATATGCTAAAAGCAAGCATTTCCTTTTCTATTATGGCATAATTCAATTCTGGCCCCTGCAAAATCCTACTGGCAAATTAATTGTGACATTTTGCTCCACCATCGTCTCTCTCGAAGAGAACAGCTCCTCTCTCTATCTCTCATGAGTCATGCAGGACATAAAATTCTCAACTCTGTTCCGTGTGGTGCTGTTCCATCCCTTGTGTAAGTTTTAAACCTCTTAACGCATGACGTGTAGCTGGCAATGCACTATGTATACATCTATTACGAACTTCAACNGTGTAAGTTTTAAACCTCTTAACGCATGACGTGTAGCTGGCAATGCACTATGTATACATCTATTACGAACTTCAACTCAACCCATGGGAAGCCACAACACCCTTACAGGGGGGACGAACTCGGACTGCTACACCCAAGAGATGAATACTACCCACCGTTGCCAGTAGCAATAAAAATATACACGTCAGTCACTAAGCTGGTCTGCCACTAAGCGAGCGGCATGATACCACCCGTAACACAGAGCTACTACCCCACTTCCATCCCTCGCCAAGAGAGCGCAGAAAGGAATGACACCGCAGCAAGGGATGACACCGCTCACACAGGGAGGAGCCGGCTGGCTGAAGATGCCAGAAGGAAGACACCAGTCTGTATTTAGGGCTGGACGAGCCTCCAGGACGCCAATTGTCGTCAAGTTGTCATCGCATTGGCTCCCTCTATCTTGGCAACTCGGCAGCTCGCCCTAACACTGCCATGCTAGGGCCCTCTGACGCAACCGTTCTACTACTGGCGAAGCTTGCTTCAACCCCCGAGACACACACTTCACTTGGGAGTGTCATACCCCATCCCTTCAGGACCACACTAGACAACAGTAGAGTTTGAGTCGTTCTCACGACTACTTTATTTGTATAACAATAACAGGTGAAGGGGACGAACAGGTCCCCTTCACCTGTTCGTAACGTAACTTCTGCAGGTTGCTTGGTAACTATGTAATTCTAGGAATTAGTATGGGTCACCGTGTTTATTCTCCCAAGAATAAATACGTTCAAGTCGAGACACTGCATTCTAGTTCCAAGGGTGATTTGTACCTTTCTTTCAACCCCCCTATAAACTGGATTGCCAGTAAAGGTTTGAGGTATACATTTTTCAGGCTGGATCAGGGTTGGATGCTGTTGACATGACATACAGCACCTGGACCTATTAATGGTATGGGTAATTTGTTTACTTCATCTGTACCTGGTCTTGACTTGGATCGTTTATCCTGTGGCAAATTTCTGAGCATAAGAGTGCCACATTTTTATGATAAATATATTTTCCGTACAGCATTGTAGGCATGGCATCAGCCTCTCCGAGCAGGGTGTGATTAAGTTGTCAGATAATTTCCTGCTCAGGTTTGGCACAAACCCAATCCTAATCTGTGTGGTTAGACCTTTAATGTGTACATCTTGTTCTAGACAAAACAAGATAAACCTTACTTATTTTTTAGAGATAAACATTATTGTTGATAACTACACTATCATGGGTGTAGAGCCATGGGGTCTGGACCTCCGCTGTGGTATAAGAGCCTCCACTGCAGTTAAGATGACGCCCTTGGATCCCTGAATCATACTCATACTGAAATTCCTTCCTTACTGCAACTTTCTTGTTTTTCTCTTAAAATAGCAGTTAAATGTATAAATTAAGGATTTCCATGTTTAAAAATAAAATAATCAGAAGTGGTTGAGCAACCATGACTTGCTGAAATTCTGTGGAATGACTCCAACTGAAATGTCTTGTAATATTCCACGTCAAGGTATGACGAATGGAAATTAAAACTCAGTTAGCTCAGTTGGGAAGCATAAAACTTTTTAAAAAGGGGCGAAACAATAATAGTCAAGTTCCTGTTTATTTGTTCTATACTTTTATTTATCAATCAATTGAACCAGTTCACATACAATCGTCCTTTATGCAGAGTACGAACAGATTTTACAGACAAACAGAAAAAGTAGTAGCAGCGCCGCAGTGGTTTATTCAGTGTTGCACGTCCTGAGAATTTAGCTTGCCAGAAGAAAATAGAGGCAGCGACCTCCCACAGCAGTGGAGAAATAAACGAGCAAGTTCAACTTTGCCGGTGTGGGGGTTATGCGCCACGCCCGACGCAGCCTCAGCGAGTACCGGTTGCCTATTACTCGAGCACTGAGAATCTTCTGCTGGAGCACTGAGTGTTGACAGCCAAACGGCGATAGGCACACAAGTATTTGTCGCAGCGTGCCTACCCACCCCCTTTTTCTCAGAGTGTCAAACGTAACCAAATATAGGCATAGCGTGTGTCAAGCACGCTCTTCTCACGCTATCCGAACTGCGTCGTAGGTAAAAGATAATCCAAACCTTCTAGAACACAAACTGTTGACGCAGTTCGGAAAGTTTCTATCACTAATGCTGACGCGTAACAAAAACTAAGATTTCGTGAAACTGCAACCGGATGCCCGATAAACAAACCACCATGATAACTAACTCCCATGGCTTTAATTTCAAATACCGATAAAATATTACAAAGCCCCGTTAAACGAAAGAAAATGAACTGTGTATTACGATAATTAATATATTGCGTTGTTACAGTCTATATTGTTGACAGTGTCCACTAACGATGAGCGATATGTGTTCATAGTAAGTTGATTCATTAGTCTACTAAATTCCTTGGGAATGTACATTTCCAGTGTCAGAGGTATATACAGTAAGTGGGAAATATAAAATAGTGAAAATGAATGTGTTTCTTCAATTTCCTGTGTGTGTGTTAAATTTACGAGAGATACAGCTAATGTTAATGGAAATTAGTCGTGGAAGTTAATCCCATTGTTTGAAACCTCTTTGTGGATTGTGTGGACTGTGAGGATGAAAAAACTGAGAAAATGGAAGGGAAAAAATACATAATGTAGAAGTACATTGATAATTTCCTCCATGACAAAATTCTCACATAGCTTCTGCATCAGCTTTCAGTCCACAGAAATATTGGTCAACTTCTGAAGTCAACAAATACCTTTTTTGTAGATTCCTAAATTGCAGAAATTGTGATTTTTTTCATTTGGTGCATTTTTGTGAGTTTTCACGAGTTTTTATGAGCAAATCACTGCTTGCTGTGTAAATGAACAACTTTCTATTTGATGGGAATTATGTTTTTATTAGGTGGTGGTATTTTAAAATAAATTGCCATTGCATCTTAGTAGCTATTTTCCACTTTCAGCTGTGCTGTGAGTACTGGTGTTTTAATGCATCATCATCATTATCATATTTGTGAAGCATGTTTCACCTTCTGTGTTAGTGTGTGCATTTGTTACGCTTGTGACTGGTCTTCATCGTGTTGCCACGCCCAAGAAGATGCTTTTGTACTGGCTCGNCGAGAAGATGCTTATGTTCTGGCTCGTGCATAACCGATTGCTGCCCGATTGGATGCGAGTGATCCTCATCCATTCGTCATGACAGGATTCCTCATGCACGCCACTCCTCTGATTTGACCGCAGTTACATAGATGTGGCTGACCATGCTATGTGATCTAATGCTTACGTCTGTTTTGTGATTTGACAGGTTGAATGCAGTTTTGTTAAGAGTGTGTGGGATGTAAATCCGCACTGTAAAAGTTAATTGTAATGTACATCATTATGGGAGGCAGAAGTATAGAAAACACAAGATAAGACAATTCTTTATAACTGTTTTTTTACTAACTTTTTAAGGAAATATTTTATCAGAGTGATATATTTCCGGCTAGCTATTTATCGCACCGCAAATCTATACACCATTACAGCGCAAGGTATTATGTAAAATAAAAGCATTACTCCGTCAAAATATTTACTCATGGCAAAAACTGTTATCTAGGATTGACCTTTCTTCGTTTTTCTACTTTGGTTTCCAAAAAAACTTGCAGACTTCAATTAATGTATTGGCCATTAATTTGTGTTCCATGATATCTTAATAGAAAGTTTGTGGGGAAGAGTATGTTGTGAGAGCAGCTGGCAATATATAATGAGAAATTTAAAAGGGAAAACTCATAAAGAATCATTATTCTCCACAGTTTCCAACCACTGGCTGGGTTTCCTACAGAGAATCCTGTCCAGCCACTATTATTCCTATGGCATGGTATTTTTGTACTTGTTTCTCTTTCCTACACTCTCTTAAACACTACTCCTTCATCAGTTTCTCATTCTTCCTTGTGGTCATTTTTATCTCTTCTCCTTCTTAACGTGTCCATACCATTGCATTGTTGTCTCTTTTATAATGCTTTTCTGCAGTGCATCATATTTTATGTGTAATATTTTAATTCCTTAATGTGTTCTACTTAATGAGGAACTTAAATTTATTTTATTTGTATTTATCTGGTACATAAGTCTGCGCTAGGTTTCTCATACAATAATGGAAAGTTGTTTCCTCGTATTCTGCTCTAATTTGTGTTTTCTTCTTTTCCGTCAGTAAAAATTATCTAGGAACACAAATCTCTTCATCTGTTCAAATACATATCTCCAGCAGAATATGATTTCATCTGTTTTAATTTTACACATACAGTTTGTTGGTAAAGTCATGGTTGGTTTTCGATGCCTACAGTGACCATACAAAACAACATAAGGCCATGATACATACACTGCATTGCGGAACTTCGCAAAGAGTGTTGGGTGTTTGGATTAGACTTGTGATGCGTGTGCAGGTAGTCATGTGACGGAGATGCCATGCTATGCGATGCCACGCTATTGAAGCAGGCAAGATATGGACGATGCATAGGAAGATTCAATGCATCCTTTGGCTTGCGATATTTGAATCTGTTAGACATGTGTGTTTTGAATATTGTCACATTTTCAACGAAGACCCATTACATGAAGACAACATTCGCGGTNATATTGTCACATTTTCAACGAAGACCCATTACATGAAGACAACATTCGCGGTTGGAATAGCCTACTTAAGGAAACTGGAAACAAGGTGGTGCCCCTCCACACCAACTGTAACATTGCTTGTGGGTTTCTGGAAATAACATTTCTACAGGAGTGGATGTTTTCGTTTGGGGCTACATCAAGCAGTGTGTGTACGGTGGTCAAGTCAACAACATTGTACACTTGAAAGAAAGAATCAGATATGCTGTTAGTCTGTTACATTTGATGTTCTTTGTAGGGAATGGTTAGAACTGAAGTATCAACTAGGTGTGTGTAGGGCAACAAATCAAAGACACATCAAACTATCTTAAGCACACAAGGAACTTGATAAGATGATCTCTTATCTGGCATGTTGTTAAAATGTTTACCGTTTCGGTACAGATTTTAGAAACCCCACCATGACTTTACGGACGGACATACTATACACTGTACTTTCTTGCACATACATTTCACTCCTTTGTCCAAAAAACTTTGTTGTCACTATTTCCCCATCAATCAGTATTTTTCAATCTTCCATGCCTCATTTCAACATCAGTTATGAATATGAGCATTAGTGGTGACAAAGTGCTCTTCTGATACTATCCTCCCTTCTTTCTATCTTGAAGCCATACACGCTGTTTTATGCTGCTGCATACTCTTTCAGTTTCAGAAAATATTCTTACTAGGTCCTTCCCAGACTTCAGTTGTTCAGGGGTGAAGAAACAGGTGGAGGGAGTACAGTGTATCCCTCCGACCCCCAAATTTTGTCAGTGAGGTACAACATAGCATTTCTACCACCCCAAAATTTTATTATTATCATGTCTTTTAACACCACAAAAAATATTGCAGCAACCACCACCTTGAATTGTGTAGCACAATCACCTTAATTGTAGTTTCCCTGCACTGTAGTTGCGGATTTGTAAACAATTAATGGGATGTGCTTTCATGAATTTTAATGATATTGTAACAGTCCTTTTGCATTTGTAGCCTAAATAAGTAATGTTTTGTCACTTTGAAACTAACTAAGAGTTCTTTTGAAAAAAGTTAAACAAAATGCACAGTAGAAAATAAAATTCTTTTACAAGTTCAGAATATTTAGAAATGTATTCTTTTTTCCATTCTGCCAAACGATGCACTTAAAATTCAGATTGATAATTGATATTGTGAGACATGTATCGATAGTGGCGGAAGTATGTTCACGTAAAATATTTACTTTCGCAATTTTCCAAATGGAGCTAAACTGTATTAAAAGGAGAGTTGGCACATTCTTAGTAAAAATATTCTCTCATACCCTTTCCCTTTCCCCGTCAGTTTCCAGCAGCCTTTTGAAAATATTGAATGTATGTAGTTTCTCGGACTTGGGGTTTCAATCTGTACCCCCCAAATTAAAACTGTTCCAGTACCACTACTGTTTTTCATGTTGTCATCTTACTGTAAATATGCAGTCTACCGTTGATATTTTCCTTCTAAACACATTTTTTATTCTTTGTAACATAATTATGTTTTTTAATGCATTAAGTATCAGAATGGTATGGTACAGTTACAGCAGAATGCGATACATAAAAGTTCATTGCACCCATTTGATCAATTTGAATGCTTCACTTAATTTTTTTTTATATTCTCTGTCAAATATTTATATTACATGCAGTTGTGGTAGTAAACATGAACATCAAATAATGAGCCCTGTACCATGACCAAATAATTTCCTTTCCAGCCGAAGATAAGTCCTTGCAGCACAGTAAAGAACTGCAACGTAAAAATGAGTTAAAGAAGTTGCGCAGAAAGTTTGGTTTAGAAAGTTCTGCACCTGACACATCAGCCATAAATAAACCAGGATACGAGGACCGTGCTGAGATTCGTCGCAAAACTGTGGGTTCATCTAGTGAGCACGAGAAGACACACGTAGCCTCACTTGATGAGTAAGTTCACACCCCTAAGTTATTACATTCAGTAATTATTTTTCCTTCTAGTGGATTCCTACTAATGAAATAATTTTCAAAGGCGAGCATAGATGATCTGATGGTATTTTTCAGTGAGTTACATTAATTTTTAAATAAATACAAAACATGTGTCCCAGACAGCTTTTTAACTTCAGTGCATAGTTTCTTGTGTTTGTAATAGAAATACTGCATAGAATGCAGTGAGCAGTCATTTTTGACATTTCTGCAGAAAATGTTCATTGGGCCATGGTGGTTGCAAAGTAGTATGCTGGCCTTTCTCGTCGGTTATCCAGATTCAATTTCTTGTGGGGTACACCCGATGTTCACATGTGGAAAACATGGTGGATGTTACCTTTAACTGGCAGTTCTTTTCAAGGTTCTGCTGTTTTCCTTCACCCATACATTCTATCAGTGCTCCACCACCATCTCACAGGGACCGCTGTTGGCTTAGTGGCTAGAGCACTTGCCTTCCACCAAGGTAAACTGGGTTTGATTCCCGGTGTGGCCACTCCCNCGCTGTTGGCTTAGTGGCTAGAGCACTTGCCTTCCACCAAGGTAAACTGGGTTTGATTCCCGGTGTGGCCACTCCCAGAGTTTTTCATAAGGGAATTGTGCCAGACGATGCTGTTGGTCTGCAGGTTTTCATGAGTATCTCGTTTCCTCCACCCTTGCATTCCAGCACTGCCCCAACTCTGCCTTGTTTCACCCTTGTCAGCTTTCAAGACCTCTTTGTTAAGAGCCACCCATACCTCTCCACTCCTCAATGGGCCCTAAAGACGTCATCTAAGTGCCATCCTGATCTATCAACTCAACTGGTAAAAAGTGTTTATAGATGTGATTTCTTTGGAACTAACAAAAATATTTTTCCAGTTATCAAGTCACTGTTATGTAATCAGTACTCATTTGGTAACACATGGTTGTCATTCACATAATGTTGGTGGTGTAGCACTGTGGAATTTTGTAGAACTTTCGAAGAGGATCCTCATTGTTTTTGCTTCTACACAAAAGAATACTTATTGGCTGCCAAGTGACAGGAATGGAGTAGAAGATGTAAGGAGAACATAGTGGGGAAGAAAAAAAAAAGAGACTACTTTTTGCCACCTACCTATGCAGTGGTACTTCAGTGTGCAATTTCATTTATTGTTTTGGAACTTCAGCTTATGCGTGTTAATATTGTCGTAAGTGTGTATACAACAATAAAACAGATTGCTTTCAGCAAACTACAAGAATTCATCACAGCAGTCACTGGCTGGTTTGCCAGTAAAGGTTTGAGGTATACATGCTTCAGGCTGGCTCAGGGTTGGATGCTGTTGACATGACATACAGCATCTGGATCATTACTAGTGCAATATAAATGATCGCACGTGTTCACATATGTTAAGACTGTTTGAAAACAGTGTCTTTGAACTGGACCTATTAATGGTATGGGTAATTTGTTTACTTCATCTGTACCTGGTCTTGAGTTGGATCACTTATCCTGTGGCAAATTTCTGAGCATAAGAATGCCACATTTTTTATGATAAATATATTTTCCCTACAGCATCGTAGGCATGGCATCAGCCTCTCCGAGCAGGGTGTGATTAAGTTGTCGGACTATTTCCTGCTCAGGTTTGGCACAAACCCAATCCTAATCTGTGTGGTTAGCCCTTTAATGTGTACATCTCATTCTAGACAAAACAAGATAAACCTTACTTATTTTTTAGAGATAAACATTATTGTTGATAATGCCCGCAGGTGCTAGGATGATCAAGTTGGTAGGTGAAGCTTGCTCTGGAGCATCGGCATGCCATGTAGAGTTGCCCATGTAAGAAGTGAAGCGGTCCTCTCTCAAATCTCGCCCTGCCATCTTTAGTGACTGTCCCTGAGCCTTATTTATAGTCGTTGCAGAACAGACCTTGAGTGGGAATTGCAGTCTCTTCAATTCAAAAGGGTTCACAGATGGAATAAGCGGTATGCACTTTATGAAAACTTATCCCCCCCCCCTCTTCTTTACCATAACTGGCATATCCAGTGAAGACAATGGCCTCTGTTACATCTTTTTGCCAAGCTTTCGCTTGGAGTCTGCTGCCATTGCAGCAATTTGGCAATAGCATTAATGGAATGCCAACCTTGAGGAGAAGCTTGTGTAGCGATAGGCCAGGAGGGTAGATAATGTTAATGAAATCCACATGGTAATGAACTGCATCATTAATTTTTTTTTTTCAATTTCAGCACAGATTTGTATTCAATTTTTATCCTTTTAAACAACTTAAGCAAACTATGCTAATGATTTATTATATGGTTATAATATTAACATTGCATAATCCTNTTATCCTTTTAAACAACTTAAGCAAACTATGCTAATGATTTATTATATGGTTATAATATTAACATTGCATAATCCTAGTAACATCATCTACTGCAATTTATTAAATATTTGTTAATCCACTTAAAAACTACAGAATAAAGTTTGTATAAATTGATTCTTGTTTTCTGAGCATTTCTAGTTTGTAATGCTACTAAATTATATTCAAGTTACATTAAATATTATTGTAGGCTCATATTTGTTGGTTAACAAAATGCAAACGTACAATCTTGCCATTGTTATAATGTGATTTTGCACATTTCTGTAGGTGATTGGCAAGGTTATATATAGCTTTGACAGTTCTGTTTGCAAGGAACTCACTAAATGTTGCAACACAAAGATGGTTCTGTGCAGCTGGAGTGAGCAATATTTCGAAAGTCACTCTTCATTGAAAGTGATGTACAAACTTATTAACTGCTGTNACTGTGCAGCTGGAGTGAGCAATATTTCGAAAGTCACTCTTCATTGAAAGTGATGTACAAACTTATTAACTGCTGTATAAAATACAAAATTATCAATCACAGAGTAAAATGTGATTTAAACATGAATGTAAAACCTTATAAGNTAACTGCTGTATAAAATACAAAATTATCAATCACAGAGTAAAATGTGATTTAAACATGAATGTAAAACCTTATAAGAAAAATAACATAGTGCAATGTATTTCACTGACCGTGCAGTCTGGTCTGTGAAAATGAAGCTCTTAATTATTTATCCTACTCATTTATTACATTTTTTTTCTGTGACTGTAAGGGAAATAAAACTTTCTGTCACGGTAAGAGACAGTTTTTTTTTCTGTTTATACTATTTTGTTTGAAAAATATTTCCAAAACATGTCGGTTTGATGGATACAAGCATGGAAATGATGTAATATCGATAACATATATTTGAAAACACGTTCAAAATTTTTTCACCTTCTTAGAAATTTGAATTTAAGAAGATTCTGGAATCAGATTTTAGGTCTTTTATATAGTCACCCTTTTAAATCATAGAGCATAACAATATCTTATTGGGTTACTCAACTATTGAGGATTCTTCGAAAACACATTTCACCCCTTTTCATTCTCTAAAGGGTGAAATTTAAAAAAAATTCTTGAAGTAAATTTGTAGACTTTTATATATGTAGCCTTTTAAAGTAAAAAAAAAAAAAATTGTGGTATTGTATTGCATTAATTTACTTATTAATGGATCCTTGAAAAAACATTTTACCCCATTTCACCATCTTAGGAGCTGAATTTCAAAATATCATAAATGGTCACAAGAATGGGTGGTAGACACACGATGCACAGGTTGTTATTATTTTTAATTAACAACAGAGCCCCTTAANCTTGGAGTCTGCTGCCATTGCAGCAATTTGGCAATAGCATTAATGGAATGCCAACCTTGAGGAGAAGCTTGTGTAGCGATAGGCCAGGAGGGTAGATAATGTTAATGAAATCCACATGGTAATGAACTGCATCATTAATTTTTTTTTTTCAATTTCAGCACAGATTTGTATTCAATTTCTATCCTTTTAAACAACTTAAGCAAACTATGCTAATGATTTATTATATGGTTATAATATTAACATTGCATAATCCTTGTAACAGCATCTACTGCAATTTATTAAATATTTGTTAATCCACTTAAAAACTACAGAATAAAGTTTGTATAAATTGATTCTTGTTTTCTGAGCATTTCTAGTTGTAATGCTACTAAAGCATATTCAAGTTACATTAAATATTATTGTAGGCTCATATTTGTTGGTTAACAAAATGCAAACGTACAATCTTGCCATTGGTATAATGTGATTTTGACATTTCTGTAGGTGATTGGCAAGGTTATATATAGCTTTGACAGTTCTGTTTGCAAGGAACTCATTAAATGTTGCAACACAAAGATGGTACTGTGCAGCTGGAGTGAGCAATATTTCGAAAGTCACTCTTCATTGAAAGTGATGTACAAACTTATTAACTGCTGTATAAAATACAAAATTATCAATCACAGAGTAAAATGTGATTTAAACATGAATGTAAAACCTTATAAGTAAATAATAACATAGTGCAATGTATTTCACTGACAGTGAAAATTAAGCTCTTAATTATTTATCCTGCTCATTTATTACATTTTTTTTTCTGTGACTGTAAGGGAAATAAAACTTTCTGTCACAGTAAGAGACAGCTTTTTTTTCTGTTCATACCATTTTGTTTGAAAAATATTTCCAAAACATGTCGGTTTGACAAGCATGAAAATTATGTAATATCGATAACATATAATTGAAAACACATTCAAAATTTTTTCACCTTCTTAGAAATTTGAATTTAAGAAGATTCTGAAATCAGATTTTAGGTCTTTTATATAGTCACCCTTTTAAAGCATAGAGCATAGCAATATCTTATTGGGTTACTCAACTATTAAGGATTCTTCGAAAACACATTCCACCCCTTTTCATCCTCTAAAGGGTGAAATTTAAAAAAAAATTCTTGAAGTAAATTTGTAGACTTTTATAAATGTAGCCTTTTGAAGTAAAAAAAAAATAATGGTGTTATTGTATTGTGTTATTTTACTTATTAATGGATCCTTGAAAAAACATTTTACC
This sequence comes from Clitarchus hookeri, assembly GCA_002778355.1. Lineage (NCBI taxonomy): Eukaryota > Metazoa > Arthropoda > Insecta > Phasmatodea > Phasmatidae > Clitarchus > Clitarchus hookeri. Next base: position 919,596 of record NQII01000461.1, on the reverse strand, counting down.
CCATTTCACCATCTTAAAAGCTGAATTTCAAATTTTAATGAAATGATTTATTAAGTAATTGTATAGGTTACCTTTTGAAGCTAAAAGCACAGCAATATCTCACCAAGTTAATGAACTGTTGAGGAGTCTTTTAAAACACATTTTACCCCATTTCGCCATCTTAGGGATTAAGTTTTTAAAAATTCTTAGTGGGTGCTTGTACCCTAACGGGAAGCCATCCCTAAATTTCCACAATTTTGCATCCAGCAATTTGGGCTGCACATTGATGAGTGAGTGAGAGAGTGAGTCAGTTAGTCAGTCAGTCGGGATATTTAATTTTATAAACAGAGATTTATACTTCAGTGTCAAACATTTTGAGATATGCATTTAGGATGAAGCAAGCATCATGATAGTGCTGGCTATCATGGAAAGCTAAAGCATTTTGCTGCCTGTCAACATGGTCACAAGAATGGGTGGTAGACACACGATGCACAGGTTGTTATTATTTTTAATTAACAACAGAGCCCCTTAAATGTGATTTCACCGCTAGTTTACAAACTGTAACATAAATGTAATAAAGTGCTTTTAAGAGTGTATCATTTACAATCTGTGACAGTACGTTTACAGTCATTCCACACCAAATCATCCAGTGCAAGTATAACCCACCCATCTCAGAATTTGATGGAAATTGGTGTACTTTATCTAGGCATCATGTTATGAACCCACATTAAAAAAATAAAAAAAAACATGTTGGTTAAGGTGGCAAGTAGGCCGCTAGGCTACCGAAAATATATAAAAGGATGGTGGAAGGGCGCTGTTAGTAGTAAACCTAGCGGCCGGGTGGCAAACTAGGGTGGGGCGGGAAAATTGAAAAATTGCCATCTTGCTGATGAGTGTGGTTAGATTAAGATAATTACAGCTGTGGAAAATTCCTTCTACTTAGACTTTTTTTCCACACACAGGGTACTACTGTCTGTGTCACTGAGTACTTGATCCATATTACTTGCATATATACTTACTATATTGGTGATTATGTTTTTGGTTTTTTATATAAGAGTACACAAATTTAGTATCAGTGTAATGGCCATTTCTCACTGTTTCCATTTCATTTACCATACTCCTTTTGTTCTCTTTTATTTGCTTTTGCTCGTCGCTGTGTGTGCCGTTATGCATGCTTATTGTATCGTGGTTCATTATTATAATACTTATTTGTTTAAATATGTAACTGTAGACCACGCATTTAGACCATTTTATTGAAAAGTGCATTAGGAAAAAAGTCCCAGGCGAGAACCAGAGATCTGGGAAGCAAGACTAGTCCACCAGGATGTAGGATGTTCAAGGTTGGTTGAGCACTGTTGATCAACCTTTAAAAAATGTCATTGCCCCTACCTGCATATATTTAAGAGGCACAGTGACTGCCATGCGCCGAGTAAAGTTGGTAATGAAAGAGCGAAAGTAGTTCCATTTTGTTAATGTCGAATTAAAAGTGTTCAGTATAAGATTGTGAATACTGAAATTATTTCTTTTGCTTTCTGTTATTTTTAATGCATTTAAGTGTAACAATTAGAAAATTTGTGTAAATATTTACTTTTCTGATAATGTCACAGTTTCATTTGACCGACACATGAATAAAGTGATCATGCCCAAGGCAATTTTAATTTTACGTATGGTGGGAGAATGCACAATGTGCATACAGTTAAATCATAAGCAGGGCTTTCAATAGTGTTCAGTTTACCATAAACAGCTTATGTAACTACTGTACTTCCCTTTCCTGGGCTGTATCATTTTGCTAATGGCAGACAATTGCAAGAATAATTTAGAATTAATAGTTTTTTTTTTTTCGGTGCCATAGAGTTTGTTTCAAAGGAGATAATTATTGCCTTTTAATTTGTACAAATATAAAGGATGTCATTTGTCCAGTCTCATCCATCACAATACTTATTAGTGTTGTTTGTATTCAGATTGTATTTTTCTTTTGTTTTCTGTGGCTTTTGTAATTTACTTTAAGTTTTTTAATACTTTTATTTTGTCTTTTCTCCGTACCCCGTCCCCTTTTTTTTTCTTCCAACATCTTACGAACATGAACCTATCTTCAAAAAGTCTGCAACTCACGTCCTGGTATCTGTGTGCTTGAAGTGCTAATTGGGTAGGTTTGTGGTAAGTAATTTGTGTTGGCAGATGCTTGTAAAAAATACAGTTTTTATTTTCAGCAACTAGTATGTTTAATTAATTTTTTACTGCGTTAAAATTTGGAACTATTTGTGATGTATTTATTACATGATAAAGAGGAGACCGAATGCACAAGTACTCGAAGGGTGGTACTCTTGGATACGCACACACTAGCACACAAGTCGGGCGAACACATTTTCCATGCAGATGCACGGTCGCGACATTTCAAATCCAAATCAACCTTTCTTAACTAAAAACTCAAAAGTTAAAACGTAATTATCCACACTGGCTAGGCCAGCTTCATCAGGGGGCGGATGGTGGCACTTTGCAGTCTGCTGCTTTGCAATCAGCAAAACATCGCGATCGCGCATCCACGTTGAAAATGTGTTAGTTCGACTTTTGTATGTATGTGTGTGTGTGTGTGTCTGTCCATGAGTATGAGTACCATCCTGTGAGTACTTGTGCATTCTGTCTCGTTTTTATAATGTAATCAGTAGCCTAGCGGCCTATTCCCGTCATATCTTATTGTGTGGTAGTTACTTATTCATTATGATTTCAGGACAATCCAGAGTGACAACAAAGGCTATAAAATGTTGGCGAAAATGGGTTGGAGCCAAGGGCAGTCTTTGGGGAAGGAAGGCCAGGGTACTGCAGAACCGGTAAGTACAACAGAAATATTATTTGTTTAGGTGTTGGGGTATCTTGCATGCATATATGAATGATAAAAATGCACATGCAGTCATTCACTTCAGAATTTGTGTTAATTTTATATTTTTGAAAGCCCTTGCTTGTAATTATATAATTAACTTTAGAATGAAATAAAACATATTTCAAATGTTTAGTAAAAGGATTGTGTAGAAGAGGATCATAAACTATGGAGATGGTAAATTGACATATTCAACATCGAAGTGTGACTGAGCACGCATGACATAAGGATACAATTACCTTATGTTCATGGTTCATATATATTGGTTCTGACATTTTTAAACCTGTGCTTGACATCACACTCAGTTATTAAGGGTACCGTTCTGGCTGGAGGTATCTTAGAGTGCATGAATTCCTGAAACATAACATCAAGAATAGAATTTTAACTACCAAATATTTTTTAATGGGGTAAAATTTATTGACAAGGTATTTGAATGCCGATAGCTATCATACACAACAATAGTTAATGCTGTTTATAGTTTTCAATTTAAAAATTGCTAACTTTTTGCAAAAAAATTAGGGATATAAATGGCAAAATCATTAATTGTGCCAAAGAAAAAATTAGCAAAATTATATTATTTACAAATTTATGACATTGAACTTCAGAGGCTTTAAAGACAAACTGTCTTGTTTTTTGATAACATTTTCAACCAAAGGCTTTTAAAAAAAAACTTACTTAAAATTAATTTGATTTTATTTTATTGTAGTGTTATATAAAATAAAATTATATATATCTTAAAACAATTTTATTTTGTAAGTGTACGGATTTTGTGGATTCTTTACATTACTATTCAAGAAAACAGTCTCAAATTTTTTAACTAAAAAACTATATATTGTATCAACTATTGCTTTTTGTGATGGTTTTGTTAATTCAAATATATATAGTCAATAAAAGTAACCTCGCTGAAACATGTTAAGTAGTTCACATTCTGTTATTGATTTTATGTTTTGGGAATTAGTCCACTGTGATACCTTTCCATAGGCCCCTAAACAGTGTAATGTACATTTTTCTTAAATGAGTGAGGAAATGCAGGTTGTTTGTTATGTTTGGCTTGTCACTATTACTTCCTGCTGATTGTTATGTCCCTTGTCGACGAGGCCCGCATCGCTGACGCGGCTGTTGAGTTTGCCATGCATGCACTTGCTCGTGGGGGTTTTGTTGCTTGTCAAGAGCTGGCTGGCGTGTTTACTGACTGTCTGCCCTTTTGTCTGGAACGCAGGTGGCGCTGCTACAAAGCAAACTCGTTTTAAATCAGCTGTTTGCAGCATGCATAGAGTAAACACGGGGAACAAGCATGCTGGTAATTGTGTGTAAACATGGAGTTATATTTCAGTGTTTGCATTTGCCATGTGGTACACTCACTTTCTCTGAAAATGTCTCGCGTAACCGGGCTCCTTAATGGATAAATGCAGAATATCTGTATCCGTTGTATTTTGGCTCTAAATTAATTTCATATTTAATTTTTAAGAATTTTATATGTGCGACACGTGCAAGTTGTATCATTGACCAGGTGGATTTTCCATTTTAAATATTAATAAAAAGCAATCTTTAATTTATTTTCCCAGAGAGGCGAACAGTATATTGTAATTTGTCTACTCCATTTACCTCCTGGAAAGGGAAACAGAAAACCATGAGATAACTCATTTGAATTTATGTGCATCTTGTTATATAGGTGCAAGACATTTTTAGAAGTGTATTCAACTTCAAAATAGTTGAAATTGAACATTTTTTTGCATTGTTGGTATTCAGTAGGTTATTAATTTTGCTGTACAAGAAAGAGCAATAATATATCAACTGACCCAACCTAATTGTTCTATTTTCTTGGAAGTTAACTGCAGTGTGAGTTTACTGTTTCTGATGATCTGATGGAATGATTAAACTCAATACCTAAGCAAGACAACGTTCAAAGATTCCATTCCAGTTGTCCTAACACAGTGCAATAACATTTTAAACTGTACGCATAATGAGAAATACTAATGCAGATACTGAGAGAGGTGGTGCAATGGTAAACCGTTGGACTCACATTCAGGAGGACCGAGTTTCGAATCGCGGTCTGGCCATCCTGATTTCTGTTTTCCACGTTTTCCCAAAATCACTCCAGGCGAATGCTGAGATGGTTCCTCGCAACAGGCCATGGCTGATTCCTTCACCCTTCCTCTGAGCAACGTCCTCCATCTTTAATAACCTTGCTGTCAATGAGATGCAAGGCCCAACATACCTATCCACCTACAAATAATGCAGATACTGTATGATTTTCAAGCATGAAGGCTTATTGAATCTTTCTGCTGCAAAGAAGGGTGGTGTTCTGCGAGTGATTCATTGAGCCATGTAAACAAATGCAATATGGTTTCTGAAAAATTTTATTTGTTTGTTGTAATGTTTTTTAGGTTCTGGTGTTTGATCTATAAAGCATGACTGAATATAGTGTCATCAACAGCACTGTAATACATTAAAGTACTGTATATATATTTTTATAAATTATTTTTTAATTTTTTTGTAAAATTGTGTCCTTAAAAATATTTTTCTAATATTTTGAGCATTAGGATAATTGTTTACAGCTAATTAAACATAAACCGTTAGTTAGGTCTTATCCAGAAGGGGTCATGGTGCCATAGTAGTCTAACTACTTGTCTCCCACCAAGGGGAGCAGGGTTTGATCCCCAGCAAGGTCACCTGGATTTTTGCATGTGGGAAATGCAGGGGACATTACCATTAGTCAGTGGGTTTTCTCAGGGCACTCCCTTTTCTCCCACTCTTGCATTTCGACACTGCTCCATCTTCACCTCATTTCACCCGTAACCAGCACACAAGACCTTATTAACACGGTTTCCTAGTGCGCTATCAGCAGAGTGATCGTATATGGTTTTACATGTTAAAAGATTCTAGGCATGTCTCAATCATCTTTCATGATATTACTTTTAAACAAAAACACTTTGTGCAGCTTTTCTCAGGCCACATTGCTACATAGATTTTTTTTTTGGAAAATTTTGAATGCGCTGAAAATTGTGGGTAAGTTAAGATTCTTAGAATTAACAAAAACACAAAATCTTATTAATTTACTCTTGCTTGCTCTCTTGCAGCAGGGTTCTTCTCTTCTATAAGCACAAACAGTTTTTTGTTTGAAAGCGATATTGTGGAAAGTAGCTGAGAGGCGCCTAAAATCATTTAACATGTAAAACCCTATCTATTTGCTTGGCCGGTCCCGCACTAGGCAGCATACTAAAGCATTAGCAAAAAACCTCTTAGCTCAACCCAACTCTTATCTAGAACGTCAGTCCATAACTTCTCATTTCAGAGTGAAGGTGACACACTTTCTTGTTGAATTGTATTAAGATCACTGTATGATATTTATTTATTATAATAATACTTATGCCTAATCATGTGCTTTGAGAATCTTATGTTTACATAATTTTTTTTAAACAGGTATGATAGACATTAAATGTATTTTTAGTTTACTTTCTGAAGGGAAGAAAGGCTTATGAAATCATATCTGTCTAGCTATCTGTATATGTCTTTCTATATCTCTATGTATTTTGATCTATATCTATCTCTATATACATCTATATCTATCTCTTTATCACTCTATCTATCTATCTTTTTCTCTCTTTTCTCTTTCTCTCTTTCTCTTTCTGTGTTTTAAATGCATTGACAGAATTTCACCAAACTTGGTTCACGTATAATAATATTAAGTAATTAACCCTGACTTTAATAGTTTTCGACCACGTCAACCAATTACTTTCGAAATTGTGGCTATTTTAAAATTTAGTGTGATGTCATATCATGGAAACCATTCAACCAATTTCAAACAAATTTTGTATGTTGACAGCGCAATGTGTAAGCATTGAATTCAGAGGTGAATATTGTTGATCCGCCATTTTGTAAGATACTACCACATGAAAAAATAATGCTTTTACATTATATCTCAAAAACTACTCAACCAATTTTTGCAAAATTTGGCACATACGTAATACTTTGGTGGGTCAGGTAAATATAGGTATTTAGACTTTGCTAGGCACTTATTTTGAAAATGGTGGCCAGACAAATATTTTAGGTTTATTTGATAACTACCATACCGTTTGAACAATTTTGACCAAATTTTGTATGCTGGCAGTATCTATTACAAGCATCATACACGTCAAACAAAAACCACTTTTGTTTGCCATTTTGTAAGATAGTGCTACATGATTTAGTAAAGTTTTTGTGTAATATCTCAGGAAACAATTGACAGATCCCTACAAAATTTGGCATACAAGTATTACTGCGGCAGTTGATATGTACAAATATGTTTCATGAATGTCAGACTCTTATTTTCAAAATGGCGGCTATATAGCTATTTTTAGCATATTATGCTATATCTTCGAAACTATTTAATCAATTCCAACTTTACTTTGTATGCTGGGAGTATATATAACAAACATAAAATGTGTCTACACGGAGCCTGATTTGTCTTCCATTTTATAAGATTGTGCAACAAGAATAAACAAAGTTTTTATCTCGTATCTTGGGAAAAAATTGATTGATTCCTACCAAATATGGCAAACAAGAAGTCTACTGCTGTAGATAATGATAACTGATATGTTTTATCTACGTCAAACACTGATTTTCAAAATGGCGGCCATATAGCTATTTTAGTTTTGTATGTTATATCCTCGAAACCATGTAATGTTACAACCATCAAATGTGTCCACACAAAATCTCTTTTGTCATCCATTTTGTGAAATAGTATCACATTACAAATTAAAATTGTGCTATATCTCCTTAAAAAAAACCATTTCTACCAAATTTGGCATATAAAGTAGCACTATGGCAGGCAATGTAAACTGATAAACTTTGAGATGGTCAGGCGCACACATTTTCAAAATAGCAGCCATTTAAACTTTTTAGCTCAGAATTATTTATCTACGAAACTCCAAAACAAATTTCAGCTTAACTTTTTATGCTGATAGTATCAGTTATAGCCATCGAAATTGTTTATGCAAAGTCTCATTTCTACGCCATAGCCCCACATGAAATAATACCGTTTTTATGCCTTATCTCTGGAATCAATCAACCAATTTGTTTCAAATTTGACGAAGAAGTTGTACTGCGGTAGGCCATATTAATTTTAATGTTTTAAGTGTGTGAGTCTCTTATTTTCCGAATGTGCTATATCTACGGAACTATTTATCAGATTTAAACTTAACTTTGTATATTGTATCTTTGCAATCATTGAATGTGCTGATACACAAATATTTTCTCCTATGTTCATTAAGATCGTCACATGGACAATGGGGATTTTATGTCATATTTCGGGGACCAATTAACCGGTTCATACCAAAATTTCACACAAGTATTGCTACAGTAGAGTATGTAAATTAACATGTGTTATATGCGGCAGGCATGTTTTAATGTGCTTTATATAAATAATTTAGATTAATCTGTTATATGTATAAAACCTTTCAACAAAATTCAACCAAATTTTCTTCAAAAGCAGTATTCATTAGAAGCATCATTTATGCTTACAGAGATCCTCTTTTGCAGGATTTTTGCAAAGTACTTTCAGGTGAGTAAATTGAACATTTTCCCTTATTTCCAAAATAATTCAACTAATATCCACAAAATTTTGCACATTTACAGAAGGCTATGTAAAGATACATGATTTAAATAGGGTCAGGCAATTATTTTCAAAATGGTGGCCATATAAATATTTTGATATGTTTGGCATATATATTTAACAATTTAACCACTTCTATCAAACTTTTTATGTCTACAGTATTGACGCTTCCCTGGTCCCTATATTTTTGCCGTCAGAACACACACTCGGGAAAGCTCGCAGGCGAGCCCGCAATAAGGATTTAGGGTCTGGCGGACGTGCCAAAAGGATACCACCAGGAATACGCAGCCGCGCCTCACAGCTGCAAAGGCGGGCCACCAAAGGTTTCTGCACGTGCCACTGTTCCTGCACGTGCAGACGGCATCCGGAGACAACGGAACGCACCAGGGCGCGGCCACAGCCGCATTTTGCAGCTGCCCAAGGGACACCGAGATCCCACCACCAGCTGCGCCTGCCCCGGGCTTCGCCGCAATAAACCAGGAGAGCTTTTAGCGGGCGTACGGGAAGAATAGCGGCCATATCCGGGGACATGGGAAGGACCACGTGCGCGCGCTGATCCAAAGGCCACCTGCCAAGTAGCACGTGCAGAACGAGACAATGAAGCGCCCATACCAGAATCGATAGGGACAACGCCGGGCCACGTGCGCCAGAAGGCCGGAC
>NQII01000461.1:896819-907992 GCA_002778355.1 Clitarchus hookeri | reverse complement strand
GAGGAGGTTCCGGAGAGATCCCCCCTCTTGCTAATGGAACCGGACGTTGAACTGGACAGTTCCGGGGACGTGCCCGAGATCACGTCAGGTGTTTGGATAGTGCACCGGCCATACCATACGCTTGGTAATTTGAGTGCTAGAGTCTCAAGCCTTATGGAAGGACATGCCTAGTGCGATCTGTAATATCAGATCGGGGCTTGCTTGGTGCAATCTGTGTACAGATTGGGGCAGAGGGGTCTGATCAATAATGGTGAGCGCTGTCATGGCTGCGATGAGAGGGCGTGATCCCTCTCTCCCGCCTAGTGGGAGGCCGGGGTGCGGTATGGCCCCCGTGGCTAAGAGCGCCTCGTTAAAAAATAAGAGCTCGACTTTGTCGTGATTAACAGTTACCTGTCTCCGGATGCCGGGGGGAGGATCGTACGGTCACCCTGGTGGGGGGAGCGTAGGTTGGTCATTCGAGGTGGCGTGGCAGTACTAGGCTATGGTAGCCGAGACCAACCTACTTNAAGAAGTTCTAGGATGGGAATGGACGAGCGCTTGATGATGGCGAGCTAGTTTCGCGGGCGGTGGAGGTGATAACGGCTTGGTGAAGAGAATAAGGGAATAAAGCCAGATGCATATGACGGATCCCATATGGTCTGAGGGTCCGCACTGCTGCTGTCTGTGAGCTGGGGACGCAGTCAGGCGCGGGAANGGCATCAGTACACACTCGCATTCTTTTTCTGGTTGTCTTCTGGGCTACCCGAGGTTCTGCGCGCTCGCTCGGCGATTCTCCCGCGTTGCCGGGGCGGGGAAGACCGCTGGGTTGGTCTTCTTACCTGCTCCTGATTCTCAGGCAGTGGNCGATTCTCCCGCGTTGCCGGGGCGGGGAAGACCGCTGGGTTGGTCTTCTTACCTGCTCCTGATTCTCAGGCAGTGGTGGTGGAGGGGTGAGAAGTTGTCTCACACTTTGAAAATTGACAAACAGTACACACAAATAACCCTGGTCACATAGCTTATTCACAATCTCCCTACACATTAACATTGCACGATACTATTTACAAGTCCTTACACTTAATTACACTCGTTCATTACACACTCTGTTCTGCCGTACTACCCGGCCTGTTCTGGCCGGGGTAAATTTCTACTGAACCGTTTCAAACAGGTTATGCGAGCAAGCTTCTCCTACCCTTTTAGAAACAAAAACCTTGTTATCTTCTAAGTCCCCCTGCCGCTCCACACGAGCGGTCTGAAGGTGGGTAAGGATAAGTAACACTGATTCTAGCGGCAAAACAAGCATCCTTTATTTATGTGCGCTAGTAGGCCTCTCAACCAAAAAAACATCCTTTTCTCCTCCGCCCTTGTGACTCGTGACTCGTACCCGAAAGAATAACTTACAATGGTTGAGGCTCTAAATCTCGAATTCTACTACATATTCACGCCTTCCACCCCAACCTGTGTTAAACCTAACACCAACTCGGACGAGTTAAAATCCCGCGAATTTAACCGTATTTTAATTACCGCGGCATGGCTATTTTTCCCGTATAAAACTACTGCATACCTTCAGAATATCTTATTAAAACTCTAAGCTAAAGATTTCTAAAGACCGTACAAATTCTTTTACTCATAGGCAAATTTTTTCAAAAACAAAAAAAAAATTTTAAAAACTTTATTTCAGTAAATTTTGTAAGTTAATCTTATCAAATAAACTTATAACGGCGGTATACGTACTGATTACGCATAACAGAAAGATCAATCGGGGACCATCGATTAATAGGCAAACTCCTCTGGATAGACTAAAACACTGCCAAATTCTTTAGGTTTCAAGAACATAACTATTATTACCCTGGTCTTAACATCATCGGTCAATCGATAAATTGGACGTTAAAAAAACAATTCAAGTTATCCCGGGCCTTTTTAATCTCGTAGGTTCCAAATACCAATGCCGACTCGTTTTTCAAGCGATCTTTACTACCTGCAGACTTTGTTACTGTGGTAATGCGTAACAAATATATAAAAAACGACTAATGCAAAAAAAACCATGGGTCGTGACCTCCGCTTTGTTACGTGAAATATTCGATACAAGCGGCCCACGCATACACCAAATGTATTATCAAATTACCGTCCCCGTCCTAAGTCATAACCATTAAGAAAAATTAGCTAACTCCAATATTATTCTTTACCCTATATTTAACAACCAGCCCTTGTCAGCAACCACTTTACATACTAGAGACCTCCAGTAACTTGTATATGAAAATCCCTACTTAGCACCTTAACCAAACTTTGGCAATTAAAAATTATTAACGTTATTGCCACACGAAAAAGAATTTTTTTTTTACCTTTAGCATTCCCACATTCTTAGACAAATCCTTCACAATTTCCTTTACACTTCAACACTTACCAAACGAACCTGGCGGCGAACCATGGTTACGCCATCTACACACAATGGTAATTAAAAACGTATTACACAATTACACTCCAAAAAGGATTACACTCTATATATATTCATTTTCAGAATTTTCTTTGTGTCATGAACCAACGAACTTTAAAGCAACTCAACCTACTTTCAAAATTATTAATGTTATTGCAACACAAATTTGTAACTTTTTCACAAATTCTGGTATTTCTTTAACCTTTTCACGTTAGCGTCCAGTCATTCCCAACTCCTGGCTCGGGTGGTGAAGTCAACACATCCATTCTCATCCCCTCTGTACTCGTGATGCGTGACTTATAATAACGAAATCACTTACGAGGGCGTATGGCCTGCCTTACTAATTCTAACAATACTATACACACAATGGTACACAAAAAAAAACAATAAACCAATAATCTTATTATATGTTGCACTTATTTCTGTGTCNATTCCCAACTCCTGGCTCGGGTGGTGAAGTCAACACATCCATTCTCATCCCCTCTGTACTCGTGATGCATGACTTATAATAACGAAATCACTTACGAGAGCGTATGGCCTGCCTTACTAATTCTAACACGTATTTACAACCTGTTTTGCATATAACTTACCCTTGGTAAACACTATACACACAATTATTTTCAAAATGGTGGCCATATAAATATTTTGATATGTTTGGCATATATATTTAACAATTTAACCACTTCTATCAAACTTTTTATGTCTACAGTATTTATTAGAAACATAGTGTACAGAGCCTCTTTGTAAGCAATTTTGTAAAATAGCCCCGTTTGAGAAAATAAGGTTTCTAAAGTACAATTTTGTAAAATATTTCACTGTAAATTATTTTTTCAAACCTTTGTGTGACATGTTTCGTTGTTTTGTAAATATTTTGTGTACCCCAAGCACTCCATACTTCTGTTAACATTAGAGTATTTTATTTTGGGTTAAATTGAATTTGTACTCATATTTTATTTATAAATTATAATATTTCATTTATAATTAAAATTAATAAAAACAGATAGAAAATTAATTTTTTGTTAATGGCTAGTAAGAAATTGTTCTCATGCAAAATGTTATTAAACTGAGTATGCTCAAATGTGATACGTTTTCTGTTTGGTGTAAATCCTCAGGACTTGGTTAAAGCTATGTTTGGATTACGTGGAGGAATAGCATGAAAGTAGAATTTAAGTAGGACTTCAGAAAAGTTGTAAGTAACTATAGTGGCTATTGTGGGAGAGTGGAAAAATTTCATTGAACCTAAAAAAGATTCTTGCATGACAGTGGATCACTTGTGATTTACTTGCATTCCTTCTGAACTGTGTTCTTATTCCCAGTCAAGTCGTAAATACTGTATTTAACTGAATATAAGACATTTTAAATCCCAATCTTCACACCCAAAAAATTTACGGTGGTCTTATTTTCACATAATAAAAATTTTTAGGTAAATGCTTTTGTTTAAGTGGTAGCAAGTGATAATGTTTTCTGACTAGACATGAATGTTTTATTATAGCACAAAGCTTTTAACAAAATATCTGAAAACGTTAACAGACTTTTCTTTTTAATTTGAAAAATATAGGGATGCACAATGAAAGTGTAACTTCATTATGTTCTAATAACTTTGAGGTGTAGTATATTGTGTATTTTATTGACTGCAAAGAACAATCTTAAGCACTGATTTAAATGCCAAGATAAAATATTCCTGCTAAATTACATGTCCAGATTATTTGTGAAGAGATAAACATTTCCTGTATAATAAAAAAAAATTAGGGGTACTTTTGTTTTTGAGATCATGTATATTCAAGGTACGAAAAAAGGTAAATCAAAAATCACAGTTTTGGAAGAAATCGGCTACAAGAGACCACCATAATGCTGCTTGCATTTATTGTAGGCCATTTTTTATAACTTTTGTTTTGAATTTCATGAGATTTCACTTTAAACGATACAAAAAATTACAATTGTCTGTGATTTTAAGATTTTATTGCACTAAAATGTTAAGGGCCCACCGGAAAAGTTTGAATTGAAATTGTTTCAATTTTCTAAGTTCCTCGATAATAAACTTTTTGTCATCAAATAATCTTAAATCTTAATCTTTATTGCTGAAGGTTGTTTTGTCGGTAATACATGCAATACTTTTTATGATTTTTTCTCACAATTCAGATAAAAATATAACGTTGTTTATATAAAACAGCCTTTTTTATCCGAAGTAAAAATACTTTTGAAAAGTTTCCTTTATGTTATGTAACCAAATTTAGCTGGAATTTGCTTTATTTACAAATACTATATAGCTCTTGAACGACCAAATTTTAAACAAACCACTTATGTGAAACAAAATAATTTCAAGGAACTGTAAATGTTTTAAGTTATTAACAAATATTTTAACTAAATTTTTGCAAAATTTAAATTTTAACAATTTTTACTTTACCATTTTTTAAAACATGGTGCACATTTTTTGACTTATTGTACTTCGTATTATGTAAAGCTGAAGTAAAGCTCTTGTGTTTTGTAAATCAATGTCAACCACATTTATTTGTAGTAATGAATATTTTAACACACTGAAATGCAAAATTTCATAAAATTTTCTAAGGAAAAGTAGTTATTCAGTATTGAAAATTGGGTACACAATTAAAATTATTAAGGAATCTAATGTTTTTATTAGATAAACAAAAAGCGGATAATTTGCAGCACAACATTTTAATTGACTGTTTATATTCTGATATCTGCCAGTATCAAACAACATTAATGATTCTTAATCAAAATGTGTAAAACTTTTAAATATATATTTTTATACAAATAGGTTAGGAAGTAGTGTTTAAGCAATGTATTTTTAATAACTAATTATGGTATAACAGATCATCATTATATGATCTAAAATATTCATGAACAGTAAAACGTTTTTCTAGTTTTGTAAATGATTTTCCTTGTTANGATCATCATTATATGATCTAAAATATTCATGAACAGTAAAACGTTTTTCTAGTTTTGTAAATGATTTTCCTTGTTATTGTTGAGTCACTAAGGGGCCTAAGTAATAGCAGTTTTTAATTTTTAACAATTGAAAAGAAAAATTATTATTTCTCAACAAAAGTTTGTTAAGCCCTTATATTTTGTTTTTTGCACACAAACACACAAAACTTGTGATTAAGTTGTTCTTATTTAGGTCTCCTGCTGGTTTGCATACACAAATGTTTCAGGAAAACTGAATTCAGGGAGTGGCACACTTATAGAAATAAATTAATTCCTTGTTTGTGAAGTCAGAAAATACATTGAAGAGCCAAAAAAACTGGTACACCTGCCTAATATCGTGTGGGGCCCCCGCGAGCAGGCAGAAGTGCCTCAAGACGATGTGGCATGGACTCGACTAATGTCTGAAGGTATGCAGGAGGCATTTAAATCTGCGCCAATTTGAGAAAGGGTTGCATATCTGTCACATTGAATTATTCTCGTCAGTCGTCGTTTGTCCCGTTCGTTCACAATCTTTTTCGGGCCGCAGCGATGTCAAAGATTTGATGTTTTACCGGTTTCCTGATATTCACGGCACACTCGTGAAATGGTTGTTCGCGAAAATCCAAATTTTATTGCTACCTCGGAGATGCTATGTNGATCATCATTATATGATCTAAAATATTCATGAACAGTAAAACGTTTTTCTAGTTTTGTAAATGATTTTCCTTGTTACTGTTGAGTCACTAAGGGGCCTAAGTAATAGCAGTTTTTAATTTTTAACAATTGAAAAGAAAAATTATTATTTCTCAACAAAAGTTTGTTAAGCCCTTATATTTTGTTTTTCNGAAAAGAAAAATTATTATTTCTCAACAAAAGTTTGTTAAGCCCTTATATTTTGTTTTTTGCACACAAACACACAAAACTTGTGATTAAGTTGTTCTTATTTAGGTCTCCTGCTGGTTTGCATACACAAATGTTTCAGGAAAACTGAATTCAGGGAGTGGCACACTTATAGAAATAAATTAATTCCTTGTTTGTGAAGTCAGAAAATACATTGAAGAGCCAAAAAAACTGGTACACCTGCCTAATATCGTGTGGGGCCCCCGCGAGCAGGCAGAAGTGCCTCAAGACGATGTGGCATGGACTCGACTAATGTCTGAAGGTATGCAGGAGGCATTTAAATCTGCGTCAATTTGAGAAAGGGTTGCATGTCTGTCACGTTGAATGATTCTCGTCAGTCGTAGTTTGTCCCGTTCGTTCACTATCTTTTTCGGGCCGCAGCGATGTCGAAGATTTGATGTTTTACCGGTTTCCTGATATTCACGGCACACTCGTGAAATGGTTGTTCGCGAAAATCCAAATTTTATTGCTACCTCGGAGATGCTATGTCCCATCTCTCGTGCGCCGACTATATCACCACGTTCAAACTCACTTAAATCTTTATAACCTGCCATTGTGGCAGCAGTAACCGATCCAGCAACTTTGCCAGACACTTGTTGTCTTATATAGGCGCTGCCGACCGCATCGCGTTACTCTGATTGGTTCCATACCTCTGTTATTTGCATACGCACGCCTATACCAGTTAGTTTGGCTCTTCAGTGTATTTACATGTGTTTACAGCCAAGTTCGTAACTCTGTTGAAAATACCTGGTACTCTAGAAAGAAACCCATTAATTGAAAAGTCACTTTATAAAGTGATATGTAGGACGTGGTGTATGCCATCGCAGCATGATTACAATATGCTACGAGGAAGGTGTTAGTGGAGGGAGTGTTTGAGTTTGTTTTAGTGTAAATATCATTTTGTATTGCCTTAAACCATATACCTTATTTCTTTCATGGAATTTTTGAGAGGAAGTTGGTTTGGGACCTATGCTCACGGAGAGGTTACGAACTTTTGTGGTTAAAGAGTGGCAAAGTCTTGTACAAATTTGGTGCCCTTGGTGCGGAAAAAATCAATTATGCCACTATTTACACATGCACATTGCTTATTTTCACTTGCATCACAAAATATGTATTTATCATACCAATATTTACATATTATTAAAACACTATTATTGATCGCCATTTTAGCGAATGTACATAAAGTGTGGAACTTAATCTACATTGTTTTCTTGTGTCACTTGTGACTTGGGGGGTGGGGGTTAGCAAATGCCCCCTTGCTCCCTTCTTTTATGATTCCGCTTTATGCCCATCCTAAAGTATTTAAGAGTCTAAAATTATTTTCTAAATTTTTAGCATGTTGCATATTTTTTTGTTGTTACATGAAATAACAGTCTGGAGAAAGTAAGAAAATAGTGGAAAATACTTCAACAGTATGAATGAGTATGAACTATTTGAATTTTAAATGCATACTTTAGTACAAATCTCAAAATTAAATAGAAATAATGCATTAGGCTACAGCTTAAAATAAGTGCCCTTGTCATAAAATGTCATGAAATTTTTTTCTTGTTATTTTGTGTTCTGTTCACCAGCATTTCAATTTTTACTTTTGAGGTAAAACTTAAAAGTCAAAATAATTAAAAGTTAAACTATTCAAGTTAAACAAATGACAAATTTCAAAGAAATTGCCAAAGTGACACACTAGTGAATTCAATAAACACTTTAGCAGAAACCAAACTTTGTGTCTAAATAACTTTTTGAAATTTATAAGAACCAATATTTTAAGTTAAAAAAATGTTACGAATGTAATTTTTTGAAATTATGTGGTATTTTTATTAAATTGTTGTTGATATCATGGCACAAAGCCTGTATCCTCAGAATCTAGGAAAAAAATTTCTGGCATTTGAATGATTTTAATGAGCGTGATACACTGTCTGCACAAAGCATGTTTTTACAGACATACCATAGCGTTTTTTTTTTTTTTTTTTCGAAAAGCAAAAGTGAAAGGGAAAGGATAGGTGGCGGAAATGGGGGAGTGGGGAGGTAGGTGATTGTGATGGCTGGAAGCAGCAGTATGTCGGCGAGCAGCTCAGGAGTCCCTTAGTGCAGACTGCCAAGATGCTTCGTCTCGCATCCGTGATTTAGGAGTCACATTGCTCACTGCCGCCGCGCCGACGACGTCACAACCCATCCCGCATTAGACCTGAAGGAGAGGTGTGAGAAAGACTTCAGAGGGGGGCAAGGAGAAAGTGTTGGCAGTGCCGCTGGCTGGGCTTGTAACATGCTGGCACAATTAGCACTTTGGATGTATCCCCTTTTCTTCCTTGCACTTGGCAGGGTCCTCTCTCTCCCCCCCCCTCACTCTTATCCCCCTCCCCAATCCCTGTACTTGTCCTCGCCGACAGTCTGGCCCTTCCTTTCCAGAAGTCCTGACCAGTCTGGCCACCTCGCTACCTTGAACCAGCCCACTGACTCATGCCTAGTTGTCACGGCATGTGGTTTCAACTTCTCAGTAAGGCATTAAAAGCATTAATTTTCACCTTCGGGGTTTGGGTAGGGGCGTGGCTTCTTGCGGCAGTGCAATGAAGCAGAAAAAAAAAACCATTTAGGAAACGTTATAATAATTGTGGTGTTACCAGTTTTTGAGCCATAAAATGTATTCAGCATTCATTATTGAAATTTCTTATTTGACAAGGTATAGTATATAGCTCACATGATCGAATAACCTCAGTATCAGTGGAGTGCCCTTATTTGTTTACCATCTGGAATATATGGAAACTAATTATTGATTAAAGGCTGTTCATAATAAAGTGAGTACTTTTGAAATCAACGTTTGAAAAATGGCACTGCCCCTGTCTGCACATATTTTAATGGGCACACAGACTGGTATGCGCCCTCTAAAGTTGGTAACAAGGAAGAGAAAGTAGTTCCATGTCTTAACGCTGAATTAAAAGTGTTAGGAAAACATTTGTGAATACTGAAATTATTTGTTTTACTTTCTGTATTTTAATGCATATAACTGTATGAATTAGCAAAATGGTAAAATATTTACCTTTCTAATAATTTCACAGTTTTAATTTACCGGCGCATGGATAAAGTGACCAGGCCCATGGCAATGTTTTCACATATGGTGGAAGTATACGGAATGTATGTACAAGTAGATCTTGAGCAGGGCTTTTAAAAGTGCTCATTTTACAGTGAACAGCCTTTACCTCCAGAGAATGACTACATAAGCGATAGTAGTGCAAGAAGATAAAACAACAATCGTCCTTAAAATATAATTAAATAATGTTCCATGTTCTATAAAAGTAACATTTTCATATGTTAATTTCAAACATAAGTAATGGCAGAAATATACACAAGATGTTTTTGAATAACTTGTCAAAATTAAAACCACAGTATCTATGGGCTAATTGAAACAATAAATCTTGGTAACAAAATGTTTGGAAAAGTCATCTAGTATTTTTTAATTCAAGTTGAAGTTAGACAAAACAACGCTGAGAGTCTGCAGCTTTACATACCTACGTGAAAAATAAGTTGCATATCACGTAGGCGTACGGAACTCGCGTGCCATGTGGAGGGGAGGGCGCCTGCACGTAGGATACCATTAATGGAGGATTAGCAATTGAGTATTAACGGCTGCCACAAGTGATTGCATATGTGTGTTTAAGTATCAAATATGACGTCCAACCGTCTCCTTTAAGAAGATTCATCACATCTGTTGAAACTGTTCTACAAACACTTCCTGCTTTCGCGGTTATACGCAAATTTTCTGCATGGACTATTTTATTGAAAATGTATTTAATTGACGACTATAGTGAAAAGAAGCTCGTAATTTTTGTGTGTAAACAATGTTTCTTTTTAATGGAAGTAACAAGTTTTCAGGCGGATTGGGAATTATTTCTACAAGTTCCGATTTGACATTTCTCGAACTGCATTATTTAGAATCGTAGTCATACTGCTATTTAAAAAAACTTTCTCGCTTCATTTATCAACGTGGTCGCTGACATTCTTGAGAAAAAAATATATTATCACGAATACTGGTAGAGTATTGGAATGCGCATCTGATGTTGAAGGAACAAGATGAGCCGGAGAAGGGGGGAGATAGACAACCGCAACACAGAAAAATCGCCTTTCCTTCGCATGACATCCACAGGAAGAAACCGAGATTGTGTGGCTCGTCACTGACACGGAATATAAATATTCTGCTTGTGATGAATTTTATTAAAGCTAGATAGCACTAGTACATTTTTATAGGATAAATGTACTTACCTGAGAAATGTTTAGCCATTTCAAACTTTGGTATGGCAATTTTATTTAACTGGGCAGATTGAAAGCTTTTTCTGTATTAGTTCTGTGCTGAATAGTGCAGTAGGTAAGGCACTATTTTTAGCAGTCACTTAGTTCGTATCTTGTTCAGAAAGCTTGGAACAGGTAAGTAAAGAAACTTAATATCTTGGAATAAGCGAAGCATAGTTACAGAGTGGGAAATTGAGACTTTTTTTTTTTTTTACAAATCCTTGCTATACTGATTAAAGAACTTTTTTTTGCGTATTATATTTTACCGAGATGAAAAGTTTACTAAACTGGCTTACAATGCATATGCTTTTGCACAATTCCTCGTAGTGTGAAATAAAGTAAACTGATAATGTGTGATTGTTTAGTAAAATAACATGTCCACATTGCCAATGGTTTTTCCCCCCGACAATTCGTAATTAGTGAATACTGCACAGCGAAAATTCGTTCTCAGTGTTTGTTATGACGCATCGAACGTGGGGATGTTTGGAGGGAAAATATTGTATTACAAGAAAACGGAAATATTTATCTTCGGAACGTGGTCGCTCACTTTTCAAGGAAAATGTTTTGCAATAATAAACGTCCTTCTCCGGCACAATAAATACACTGAAGAGCCAAAAAAACTGGTACAACTGCCTAATATCGTGTAGCCCCCCCCCCCCC
>NQII01000461.1:881819-896681 GCA_002778355.1 Clitarchus hookeri | reverse complement strand
CAATCTGCGCCAATTTGAGAAAGGGTTGCACGTCTGTCACGTTTAATGATTCTCGTCATTCGTCGTTTGTCCCGTTCTTTCACGATCTTTTTCCGGCCGCAGCGATGTCTAAGATGTGATGTTTTACCGGATTCCCGATGTTCACGGTACACTCGTGAATTGTCATATGCGGACATCCAAATGTTATCGCTACCTCGGAGATGCTACGTCGCATCTCTCGTGCGCCGACTATAACACCACGTTAAAACTCACTTAAATCTTGATAACCTGCCATTGTAGCAGCAGTAACCGATCTAGCTGCCGACTGCATCGCGTTACTCTGATTGGTTCCATACCTCTGTTATTTGCATGCGCACGCCTATACCAGTTTTTTTTGGCTCTTCAGTGTATATGTGCCTTATCATATTATAATTCTTACGTAATAATTTTTTATTTATTTATTTTTTCCGAAGTAGATGGTTAGGTTATTTTGATGATTGTCCCGTCCACCCGAAGCAGTTTTCCCACGTTTGTGACCGAGAAGCGCCGGAGCGGTAAGGGCGACACTTCCACGCTCGTCAAGTGTGCCAGCACCGGTACGTGCAAGGTTCTTAACTGACGTGCAGTGTTTCGTCGTGCTGCATGCACCTGCAGGACTCCGAGCGGTGGCGCTATCATTATGCAGGTGGGAAGTCTGTAGCAAAGTTCAGTGGAGGGGCCCTACACCAGTTCCGTGGGAATTCGCTCAGAATATTTCCAACTATAACAATCTGAAACAAGTAGGTTTTGGCCACGTTGAAGAACTCCAAAGTAGCGGTTGCAGTAAGTGTGTTGTGTTGGAAGTTGTATCCCGTCCTGGTCCGAAGTGTACTTAGTTTCGTGTGTAAACAAATTGTGTACGCGTAATGTACAGTAGTTTGTTTTAAAAACTCATATTGCAAAGACACTGCAACTTGGTTTGTGCCCCTTAAACAATAAAATTTTTGTGAACGCTCTTATCACGCCTAGGCAAACATAGTATGCTCCTTTATCGATATAGATGCGCCATAAACACGTGAAGTTACTGCACGAAGTCGGACGTCGAATGTTGCTTCGTGCGTGACGATTATCACCACTGAGAGTCGGGTTGGAACGAGCGCGGAGGTAGACCATTTCACCACTCTCCTCCGGTGCTCATTCACTTAAGATGGCGCCGACCGAAGAGTTGGTCTAAAATTGAAGAGGGTCATTATTAGTACCGTACTTGAACATTCAAACTGGAAAGATGCGTCTGCCATGTTGGGTCGAGCTTGTTCCGAATTGCTTTGATCACGAGGAGATTTTTGTCGTTTGAGACACTGCATCTGCGTACAGCGCTGGACCAAAATACCCCGAACTCCCTAGTAGCTGATGGTGCCGCCAGTGCGTCGTATTTAAGCAGTGCTGAAACTGTTTTAATAGTTTTGCATTTGCCGCTGTAAAAATTAAAAATCAAGTTCATTTCTCTTTCTCCCCCTCCCCAGTCAGTTTCTCACTCGTTCTCTATCTCGTCCGCCCTCCGGGTAAGGTGAGGCATTTTCCTGTGTGTGAGAGTGTGTGTCTGTGTGTGAGAGTGTGTGTGTGTGAGTGTAAGAGTTGTGTGTGAGAGTATGTGTGTGTGAGAGTGTGAGAGAGAATGTGTGTGTGAGTGTGGGTGTGTAAACGTGCTGTTAGTGGACGAGGAAGATTAGTCTACAACACATCTTAAATATTAGCAGGTTGCATATGTTTAAGAATTGATAGGGGCAGTTGGGTGATTCCATAGACTAAAAATGAGGTAGACCGATTGCCGTCTTCTGTGCAGGTCCCCAACATTGACTCATCCGTAACCAATGAAACTGTCAAAATCACATCGTCAACAGTAATGAACGTATTTTTTCACGTTTTAATTTTCAACAGAGCCACCTGTTGTTTATATTAATCAAGTACTTTGAATAATTTGATCAGCTAAAATATTGCAAGCACTTTTCACGCACTTTTTCCAAAATATTCAAGGGCCCAATCTTTACTGTAACGGGCATTTCAAGGATCATGACAAATCGAAAGTAAAAAAATTTGCAAGATAAAGCAGACCGGGGAGAAGCATCGAGGAATATTTTTCTTACATCTGATGGGGGAGGAGTAATTTAATTGTTACATCTACAAAATTAACTTTGTTCACGATTAGGGAATAACACTCCTTTTTGTAATTTTTGTTAGCGCAGGTTCTCGAATTTGTCGTACAAAAGCGTATGCGATCAGATGTTATCGCACTTTGTACACAAACCCTACATTCTCGTGTCTGTGTACTAGAATTCTGGAATGTTTGGCAATTCTGGAAGGTGAATTGTCTTATCAGAACAATAACACGAGTATGGCATCACAACTGCCGATAATGATTGTATACAGAACAATCATGCAGGCCTACTACTGTACGCCTTTTTCAAGCACTTTTAAGGGCCCTTGATTTCTTTAATGTATTTCAAGCACTTTTCAAGGACTTTCAAGGATCGTGGGAACCCTGTTGATAGTTGAATATGCAAGGTGCGGCTAACGTGGACACCCCGAAAATTTCCGGAACTGTAGCAGATCACGAAAGGCTGTTTTCGCTAAATGAATTTACGTACGGGGGCAAGTAATTTGCTGCAAAGTGACTATTCGTTACACGTGCATGAACATAAATAATTAAACCATATATGATTTTTCCCCTGGAAACATACGTTTATTTCAACGGCATCTGAAAGTACGTGCAAAGAGGAATTCAGTGATATAGCATATGCAATGGAAAGTATCACAGAAACGCCAAGAAATATTGTGCAAATACGATCAAGTTAAGTGGGCCGGTAGCATGGGGCAGAGGACCTGTACTCACAGGTGTAAGCAAGCAACATGCGCCGTGATTCATCCTGGCGGGACCACTTCCTTATAGCAGCATAGAGCTTACCATAATGAGGCAAGGGGGCACAGAATGCGATATTGTACAAAGGAGAGCACCGCAGCGGTGGGAAGACGGGCAATGTGAGTGCAAGTCTTATCAATACATTGCATTTTATTCAGATACCAACGTAGCTCAGGAGATTTGTTTCCTAGCCATTAACTGTACTGAGTAACTAGTGCGCACAGGTGCACAACAAAAACAGAACAAACCAACCTAAGGAGAAATACAATCGCATCCGCATGCATAGTATAATCCATTCATGGTTACTTCACACTTTTCTGAAGCCCTGCTAAAGTTCTACTTCCAGGATATTCCTCCGCCTCGTGCAAACTAAGCTTAACTAAGTCTATAATATTACACCAAAGGACAACGCACCGTATTCGTGCGCACTCAGTTGCAATAATATTTTGCACGAGAACTATTTCTTACTAGGCGCTACCAACACACATGTTTTCTCACTGTTTTTATTCATATTTATTGTAAACGAAATATTATAATTTATAAATAAAATGCAGGTAAAAGGTTTTTTTTTTACGAGAAATAAGATACTTTCGTGTTAACAGAGGTATAAAACGGTTGATACATAGCATATTTAGGAAATAACTAAACACATCGTACATGGGGTGATTTTTAAAAGGTTTAACTGAAAAAGTGTGAAGAAACCGCGAATAGACTATACATGAGAATTGCATTGCGTACGTACAGCCACACACTGCAATATCACTTACCATAACAGATTACGGGGACTGGTGCTGCGCTGCTATTTTAGGATGCCCGCTAAAATTGCATTTTGGAATTCCCTGACTTTTCCCTGTTTTCCAGGCAGAATCTCACCATTTTCCCTGGCCTATTTTCAGGACCGAAACCTTCTAATGCCGTATTTTTCCACCGTTGACAGAACAAATATGCTATCAGTGAAGTTGAATTAAATTACGCTGCAACAGACCAAGCAAGCACAGCCAATATTTTATTCAGCCCATATATATTTCTCGCGATAGACGCTATTGACATCACACGAGTGCCCATTACAAACATACAAATTTTTATTTTATACGTATAGGCCCTATATTACTTGGCAAATATGTATTATTGCCAGTTCACAATGAAATTTCAAACTGCATATGATTGTAACTATATTTTCTTGTATTCGCACAACTAACAGTATTTGCCACATGTCACACGAAATTCCCTGACTTTTCTGTTTTCCCTGTGGGTGGACAGTCTGTATTAGGAAGCGGTCCTGCTAGAATGAGTCACGGCGCGTGTTGCTTGCTTACAGCTGTTATTGCAGGTCCACTGCCCCATGCTACCGGCCCACTTAACTTAATCATATTTCCACATTATTTCTTGGCGTTTCTGTGATACTTTCCATTGCATATGCTATATCACTGAATTCCTCTTTGCACATACATTCAGGTGCCGTTGAAATAAATGTACGTTTCCAGGGGAAAAATCATATGTCGTTTAATTATTTCGTATTACGGATAGTCCCTTTGCGGCAAATTACTTGCCTCCGTACGTAATTTCGTTTAGCCAAAACGGCATTTCGTGATTTGCAACCGTTCCGGAAATTTTGTGGGTGTCCACGTTAGGCGGACACCTGTATACTGGTTGCGTTAAAACTACTTTTACAGTTCCTCAACAACAGTGGGCGTAGCCAGGTTCTTTAAGGAACGGAGGTCTGAAGTAAATAAAAGAATTAATAATACTTTCATAATTTATTTACAACCACCACAAAGGAAATACTCTCGACTTAACATCTCACAATAAATAGCTATATATTGCTATTTACAGTTAATCAATTTAATCAGTGCTGTTCACAATCACGTCAAAGAAACGGATCCGGAACACGCTTAGCCCAGACATGGCTAGAATATCACAGATTTGAAGAGAAAAAAAACGCATGTGAAGGGTATTAAGTTTATAAATAAATACTTGTAATAAAAGTGCAACAGTTTGTATTTTATATTAAATACGTTCCATACAAAGTCGCGATAGAAATTAGTTTTTATATAGTTGATTTAAGCAAGTAAGAAATTTTTTTAAATATAGTTACGATACTATTTTACTGGGGGTACGATATGTACACTCGTGCATACAATTAATGAGTTGCGGAGCGGGGNACTGCCCCGAAATATTTTCCCGTCCAATATTCGAACCATTGAACTCGGACGCGGGAAGCCGGTAGCCGTGCGATTGTGTGGGAAAATCCAGCCACGAAGTGTGCGAGATTGAGGTGGGCCATAGAGTATCAACCTGTTACTTTGTATCCGATATCCGCTTGTTACAGGTATCGTAAACAAGTAGCGTGCGCTGCCGTTACGTGTAACTTATGCAATTTTATTTGCGTTTGAAACATGCCCACTTAAAAATTCAATTTCCTGGTTTAGATTTGGCGATTGCTCCAGTTGTGTGTTTTCGTTTTTAATTTTTAGTTCTCTTTTACACAATTTAAAATGTATTGCACGTTCGTTTAACAGATACAACACGGTAAATCAACTCGGAACAACGCGTGCTTGATAACGCGCGTACCTGGTAACGTGTACGGACAAGTTCACGCGAGTGACCGGCGAGTAGTGGCAGTGCACCCGGCAGTCCCTGTTATAAGTTGCCGCAAGTATCAGATACTAGGTAACAGGTACCAATCTGTATCGGTGCCAGTTTGGAACAGGTACGGAAGAGGGCTGTAACGACCCGTTTCTAGTGCGAGAACGCCGACGCCGCTCGCTCGCTCCCCGCCGAGCGATCCGCGACAATGGCGCGTGGGTTGGTGGTGGTTGTAGCGCGGCGAAGGGTGGTGTCATTGTGTTCCCGATGAGCCAGATGTCGTGGGGAAACAAATAATACTTCATTGTGTTGGCTTCGCTGCTGCTGCTCCTCCGCGCAAGAGCCATTGTGCCGGCGAACGAGACCGCGGCAAGAAGGGAATAACCTAACCCCTCTCACGCCGTGAACCCACTCCCGAAGATGTTTCCTATATGCTATTCACGGTAAAGTGAGCATTTTCGTAAGCCCTCTCATTTGGAATAATAGTCAATAAATACATTTTATTGTACCCTTAGACGTTAACTTCCGAGTGCTGTGGAATATAAACACTGTGTTTATTACTTACATGGCAATATTCATTTAAAAAGGTGGTTAAAGGATTTAAAAAATGTTGAAAATAAAAAGTAACTATGGCCTCAAAAGTGCTTGCTTTACCGTGGACAGCCTATAGGCGTGTTCTCAGCGCTGGTTCCGGAAGAGAACTAGTGTGAAATGAGAGTTTTGCTTCGAGCTCGACAGCAGCGTGATCGGACCATCTCCTTCTTAAGAGGAGTCATTCGTGGATTATTTTCTGTGAAATCGTTGGTGCGCGTATTTGCGTATCTCAGTAAATATATGTTCTGGGAATACGACTTTTTCCCAGAAAAGGGTTTAAAAAAAATGTAAGCTCGTATATTTTTACTTTTATAATATTCAGTGTATATATGGAGAAACAAAAATGGGTGAAAATGGTAAATAATAACGTATTTTTAAGGCCCCCCTACGCAGTTTTATTAAGCTGTAGGAGGACAATACGATTTTAAGGGCGATTTTAGGCTTTCATCGCGTGTAATAAAGTCCCACGGTTACAGATCTGATTTTCACAGTAACAGACCAGGACGGAAACACTGCACGCCTTGCGCGTAGGAGCGATGAGTCGCTGGGCGTGCATGTTAGCATCGCCCTTATCGCTCCCTGGACTTGAATGTGCAGGTGTATACTCCTCTGAACTAACATTCGTCGACGACCTAGTTGGCTGTGCTCGAAGCACAACATGAAACGCCAAACAGTAAAGCTGTTAAAGTAACTATTTTTTTTTTTTTTTTTTTTTTTTTTTAAATGTATAAAATTCTCCCGTCACAGTGTTAGTCACTGAACTCCTCCGAAACGGCTGGACCGATTTTTATGAAATTTTTTATGTGTACTCGGTAGGTCTGAGAATAGATTTATATCTATTTTTTACACCCCTAAGTAATAAGGGTGGCCACCCCCAAACAATTTTTTTTTATTGTTTGAACAAAATTTTTATTTTTTATTTTTTTTATGATGTGGCATCAAAAAATACATACCCTCCTAAATTTTCACCCTTCTACCACCAACCCTTATTTTTTTATAGCGAAATTCTCCCGTCACAGTGTTAGTCACTGAACTCCTCCGAAACGGCTGGACCGATTTTTATGAAATTTTTTATGTATACTCGGTAGGTCTGAGAATAGATTTATATCTATTTTTTACACCCCTAAGTAATAAGGGTAGCCACCCCCAAACAATTTTTTTTATTGTTTGAACAACATTTTTATTTTTTTATGATGTGGCATCAAAAAATACATACCCTCCTAAATTTTCACCCTTCTTCCACCAACCCTTAATTTTTTATAGATACTATAATCACTATAAATACTTTTTATGGCAAAACAACGTTTGCTGGGTCAGCTAGTTTCATATATAATCACCAAGTCGTCCGTTGTTACATTTCAGTTTAAATTACCGTTGTCAAACTTTTCAACTTTTTATTACACACGTTATTCGTTTCAAACAAATTGAAAAATAAAAAATTCTTCTTCTCAAATACAATAAAATCAAACATTTATGTCCCATTAATAATTATTCAAAGTTAAAAAAAGTCTTGCAGCAATTATATTAAATATTAAACTCTCTTTGACTACTTATTATCTCATTAAAATTTTCTTACTATCGTACCCACGTCCATATTTTGAGGTGGTGGTAGTAATTTTTTCAGAAAAAAATTATGTTCTATTTTATTTCTACCTTACTTATGCTGTCACCTGTCCTCCGATTGGCTGTCATCTCACCACGCTACAATCTCTCCGCCAACAAGCAATGGCGAGACGAGAGACAAACAGGATAATTTTCTTTCATGCATTTGTTTAATAAACTTTCAATGCGTTCTACCCTCTAGGGTATTAATGAATAATAACAAATAAATTTGGAATACTGAATATTGTCTAGAAACAGATGAAAAATACCTACACATGATCTCTGTGTTGCTAAACTAGTAAAATAACCAAAGATTAAACTGCATTTTGTTTGATTCAGATAATAGAGCTGAATTTAAAAATTATATTCTATGCATTGCCAACATAAGTACTTTGTAATCATATCTAATTATAATATATGTGACCAATGGTAAATATAACCCCTAAAAAAAGTAGCGTTACATAATATCAATACATTTTTGATAAAATTGTAAAATCACCTTAAAAATAACTTCTTCCTTATTTTAATTTTGATGCCAAAGAAATTTAAAAAAATAAAAAAAAACGTTATACGAGGACAATATTTTATTTCAGCTGAAATGGTTCTTGAAGTCTTAGGAACACCATTACGAAATTTCTTTGAAGTCTGTTCATCTGTTCGCCTGCAATTTGGGTTTTAATTCTAACTATTTTGAAATTAAATTTTATAGTAAAACTTAAAATAAAATAATGGTTGAACCACGTAAAGGATTTCCACGGAATTTCTTTACCTTATTCTAATGAAATCAACAATTAATTTGAACTGTAGCCAGGCCTGCTAATTACGCAAAATATTGACATAGACTGAGGAGCCAAAAAAACTGGTACACCTGCCTAATATCGTGTAGGGTATGACGTACAGAATATTGAAAAATCAGTGCTGTGAGGCCCTGCCACGGGTGGTAATAACCGCTGATACACGACGCCGTCATTGAGAGGAAGAGAATTTGGATGTCCGTCTGGAGTATCTCTGCCCATGCTGCCTGGATGCGAGCCCAAAGTTCATCCGTTGTGGCCACGGGTGTCCTGTGGCAGGCTATAGGCCATCCTTGTCTGACCATGGACCACACGTTTTCAACGGGCGAGAGTTCTGGGGAACGCGCAGGCCAAGGAAGCAGCGTGACATGGTAGTAATCCAGGAACCGTCGGACGATGTGTGCCACATGATGTCGCGAATTTCCCTGTTGGTACAGAGCCCCAGGCTGGTCCTTAAGATATAGGACAACAACAGGCTCCACGTCCGTGACGTAATGGTTGCTGATCAGCATACCAGTGATGCGAACTAGGTGAGAGTGGGACCGGAATCCGATGGCATCCCATTCCATAATTACAGGTGCTGGGCCGCCGTGACTGTGCATAAGGCAGGACTCGGCCAGACGATGGCATGCCATTTGTTCCTCCAGTCCCGATGTTACATGCGCCATTGTAGGCGCTGGCGCCTGCGGCGAGCGGTCAGTGGCAGCCGTAGTAATGGGCGCCTGGACAAGGTATCCTGATGCTGCAGATGACGACGAAACGTGCGTGCGTACACATTTTGCTGTGCTGCATGTCTGAACTCCTGAACTAGGGTATTTGATGTGGTTTTACTGTCCGTAATAGCCATGCGCACGATATGTCTGTCCTCGCACTCGTTGGTGAGGCGTTGGCTTACTGTGTGTCGCTCAGCCCGTCCCTCCTCCGACCACAGATCTCATATCTGCTTCACTGTCGTTGCAGTTCTTCCAACGTGTGAACAAATTTCGCTACAGGATAATCCACAATCCCGATAGGCTACGTTCCTCCGGATTTTTGTCTAAGACATGTGAGAGATCCATTACAACAATCGTTTATAAATTATTATTGTTAGTAATAATTCTTGTACGTAAGTTAAATAATTTTATAACAAATCGCATATTAGCGACGTAACTCCAAACTGCAAGTCCTTGCTGTTTCCTCGTAATTTTAGTTTGATAATGGTTTGTACCTTTATATTTAATATTATATTGTAATATTATATTCTAATCGTTAAATATAAACTTATTTATTAACATCGTACGTCACGGATGTTTGTTGCATTTATTTTGCGTGAAACCCAGTTGTAAATCTTACAGTGCTCTGAAGGAAACTTATTGTGATTCCTATGCCCCCTTTTCCCGCTTAGTGGAAAATCTCTTGGTGCCGCCAATGGTTTACGCTTTTTTTTTTTTTGGCTCCGACGCGAAGTTCCAAAAAGTTTGACATCACCCGAAATGCCCTATATTCCCTAGCGAGACACACGGCAGTCATTATTTTTACCGCGGTGGAAACAGCAATGTTGGCACACGGCGACTCGCCGAGCCGTATTTCTGCCTAGAGGGGAGGCCAGGCAACAGACAACGCCAGAGGTCGGGATCACGTCCGCCTCGGATAGATGGCCCAGGAAGAAAGAAAGAGAAAAAGAAAATGAAGATAAACGACAGGAGGCGTGAAATCAAGACTCTGAGATTCCGGCCGGGGTCAGGTCTATCCAACAGCGAGAAAAAAAAAATCCAGAACATTTGTGCACGTGCTATTTTAGCTTACCTCGCCAGCGTACAATACAAAATGCCGTGTACGGTTATTTGAGCACTGTTGAAACCAAGCTTTGGAAAATATCACTGTCCCTACATGCCTATATTTTAACAGGCACAGTGACCGGCGTGCCGTCAGCAAAGTTTACGACTATGTAGGGAAAGTAGTTCCATACCTTAATCTTGAATTAAAAGTGTTAACAAGTAAACATTTGTGAATACTGAAATTGTTTATTTTGCTTCCTACTGTTTTTTATGCTCATAAGAGTAAGAATTAGCAAATTTGTAAAATATTTACTTTTCTATTAATTCATTTTTTCTTGATCGACCCATGAATAAAGTGATCAGGTCCATTTCAATTATGTTGTTTTGTATCAAGCAAAGGAACAGTCTTTACAAGTCACATAATGTGTATCGCACTAGACGCATTGTAGTCATTTTTGAGGTCGGTCTTTGTGATCACTCGTTCTTTTTCATGTTGGCATGCATTCTAGCTTTTACTAAAATTCTTGGCATGATAGCAACACCGATATCACTATTATGGACTGTGGCTCCGTCGGGTGTTTTTTTGATATAGTGTGACTCGTTATAGCATCATGCTCGTGATGTAGGCCTACGTGCGTATATGTCTGTCCTTTGTTGTGTGTTACGTAACTGATTTTTCATGTACAGGGTGGTTTCATAACTTTTACACACGGTTTCCCCGATTCTCGCGTTAGGCTGACGGTGTTTATTTAATTAACGTGTACATGTTTTAATGCAACCTGCGACTAAGTATGTCTTGTAATAGAGGCAATTGTATACCCCCCTTTTTTATTTTTTATTTTCATGATATAGTTGGTTGTTAAGGGTTACTCATGCTAGCGATGACTCGAGCCGCCGGCCCTTGTGTCGGACTGACAGTGTTCGTTTATATTACTTAATATGTATTTTACCGTTACTCACGACTATGCACATCATGCACGCAGCGTATTTGTATATATATCTTGCTTTTTTGAATATAGATGTTTGTTGTATGTTACCGATGCAAACATTTATTTATGTATATATTTTTACACACACAAACACACATATATATATTTATCCTGGATGTCTGTGGACGAAGGGAGGCTAGCTGTCGCTGAGGAGGATCCAAGTTGGTAGACATCTGTCGTAGCAGACAAGGACGGCAGTGGGAGATGTGCATGTGTGTGCTATTTCAGCCTTCACACTGCTACGTGCATTGGTAGCTTTGCAATGTACTTGTATGTGTACCTTTATTTACTTTACGTACGTGGACGGTTGTTACATGATCCCGAACTGCATTGGTTTGGAAATGCTGACCGACTATGCTTATAACAGGGCTTAAGGTCTACTTGTGCTTATCTCCTTGATTGCCCTCGGAAGTGATGTCTGTGATAGGAATTTGGTATTCGAAGCTTTGGTGGATGGGGAATGTCGGTTGACTATGCTTATAAGATGTCTTAATGTGTACTTGACCCTAGCTTCCTGTTCTTCATCAGAGGTGATGTTTATGATATAAATTGGGGCCTTTGGCTTTAGTGGTTGGGAAATCGTGGGCGAGTATGCTTATAAGTGGTTTAGTGCGTGCTAAACCCTGCGGCCCTGTTCGTATTTGGGGGCGATGCCTATGCTATGAATTTGGTGGCTGTATCTTACTTAAACGGTTCGGAAATTGCAGCCAATTATATTTATAAGTGGACTTGACCCTGCGTTTATTTTCGTCGTCGGGGGTGATTCCTATGTTATTAATTTGGTGGCTGTATCTTAAACGGTTCTGGAATTACAGCATACCATGCTCATAAGTGGGCTTAGGATGTACTTTTCATACGTGCGGTGCGACTATAGGCTAGCGTGCGTGGGCAGGCTTCGCTCCGTGTCGCACAGGTGGAATGTCAGAGCATGAGTCTCGTCTCCCCGCCATGACGTCAGGTGAAAGGAGACCAGAAGGAATATGAGAAAACCCGCGAGTATGCCAGCCCGTCGGCACATCCGCAGCCAGCAGCCAAGTGTCGGTGATTGACGTGCGAGGTATTGGCATATTCACGATTGATATCACTAGCATATGTGAATCCAGAAGGAATATGAGAAAACCCGCGAGTTTATTATTTCGTCCCCAGCTAGCAGTCAGGTGGTGGGCGCGGGAAATAAAGTCTAGGGTGTGCAGTGCACATATAAGAGGTGTGTACGTACGTGCGCGCGCGGATGCGTTGATTTTTTTTGTCTGGAGAGTGCGTAGTCCGA
Organism: Clitarchus hookeri; assembly: GCA_002778355.1. Lineage (NCBI taxonomy): Eukaryota > Metazoa > Arthropoda > Insecta > Phasmatodea > Phasmatidae > Clitarchus > Clitarchus hookeri. Next base: position 884,214 of record NQII01000461.1, on the reverse strand, counting down.
TGCGATACCTTATCCGATCTATAGTCCGATACCTTATTTCTCTCATAACCGTGAAATGGCGATTTTTTTTTCTCGCGATTACAAGTTCATTGTTTGGCGAGTTTGTGTGCAGGCCAATGCGCGTATATATGCTATTTCTTCTCCTAACACTTCTCGTGCAATGGTGGTCGTATGGTCAAAACACCGGACTGGCGACCCAAGAGTGGTCGTTTCGAAACTGTACGCCTACTGCATTTGTTGAGTTCCGAAGCACCTACCAACTGAAAAACTACACTTCCCATTGCTAGTGCGCCTTTGCGGGCGACGAGTGAACGAAAACACAAAATGGCCGCGCCGATAACAGTGCTCCTAGTCGCGAACTGTAGCACTTCATACACTCTGGTGGTGGGCACGGATATCAAAGATGGCCGGCTACAGCGGCCGACTGGCAGCAGGAATTAAAGATGGCTGCCTACAGCAGACGACGCGACGTCGACGGTGATTAAGTAGGGGGGCGAAAAACAAGAGAGGGACGGGAGGGATAGGGCGTGGGAGGCGAGAGAGAGAAAATAAAGGAGACTGGGAGGAATATGAGAAAAACCCCCGATGAGTAGAACGTGGGAGACGAGAGGGACTGCAAGGAATATGTAAAATACCCCCGTGGGAGACGATATATACTGGAAGGAATATGAGAAAACCCCCAAATGGAATGCAAGAGCGTGAAGTGCTATGTTGGAGTGATAGAGCAGGAGGTTGCCGCGTGCCGTAATCTAAGATAGCGTCCAGCTTGTTCCTGCCAGGACGCCATGTGACGGGAACATACATTTTCTAACTTCGCACGTACCCGCTTTGGTGTAGACCTCCCTTATTACATCATCTCGCTGCGAGGAGATGCTGTACATAATAGGCAGACAACCGTCTTCTCGGGATTATGCGGTGTTCCTGCTGATACGTAATGACCTTTGTCACAATGGGCGCCCATTATCGTGTCGAGGACAAACGTTTCATTTATTGTTTTGTAGTATTTTAAGAGGGCAACATTTGTGTATTTATTTCGCGTAATATCTTGCGCAGTGATAACGTCTAAAAAGTTAGCGTCATCAGTAATAGCTCAGGAGAAATTTTGTAAGCCTGGTAAAATATTTAATTTCACAGTTGCTGTAAACAATTTTGTAGCATTGCGCTTTCTTCGTTTCTCTTTATTGACTTCCATAAAACTATAAAATGCGATGATTAACTTCTATAGCGTTAACTTATGTTCTTTGCCCTTCTTCAAACATGGCAACTCAATACCAGCTGCGAGCCGTTCTCATATCTGTACACTTTGTGTATCTGTAACCGTTTAGGTGCAGTTTTTCACTTAAACTCAGTATATTCGTGTGAACTAATCAACCTGCGCGTGGCCCCAATCTACGCATTTTCGTTTTAGCGTAAAAACAAATTTTTCGTTGGGATACACTTTTTCAGTTGTTTTATGTGATGATGTGTTATGGCTCTGTATAAGTTACGTTTCCGCTATAAAATGTTAAGTGGTATCCCATCTCGGTCCCTTGCAAGCTTCGTACCTTATTTCAAATGACTTTGAAAATCACCGATTCGAATGTCAATTTTATCGTTCTCCGAGCGGTACAGAATAAGTAATTTCTTTTACATTCTGTTTTAACCCGTGTGTACAGCAGAAGAGAAGGAAGGCTACATCAGTTCATAAACACGCGTTACCTTTAGTGCTAACAGAAAAGTGTAAATAGCAGACAAGCCAACTCACAGTTGGCAGCGAGTCTCCTAGTTGTTAGGAATGCAGCTACAGTCAAATGTTAGCTGTGTTTGACGCAATCAAAAAAATTTAGAGGTTAGATTGTTTTCTTTTTACAAAAATGCATTTATTCCAGTTTTTGAACACTGCTTATTTAAGGAAAATGATTCTTAAATAAGTTATTCGCATATCCTGCATGGTGACAGTATATGCTATTTACTAACACGTAAGGTGCAAATTATTGAAATACTTCATATAATAAGCATAATTTTAAGTACCTTACTATTACGTACGTGCATATGCTTCTCGAAGGTCACAAAGAGAAGGCAGAAATTCCACATAAATAAAAATAAGGTTTTTGTGTATTAAAAAAAATATATTGTAGTTAAACATTTAAGATTGTGCAAGTGAAAACACAATCATTTGGAGTAACAAACAATTAGGAACCAGTCGATGGAACAGTACAGTTGATTTAGCGTTGTTGGGTTTAGACTAACAGACGCTAGAAATAACCTTTAGAAAATTACCCCGTGTATAATATTGTTACGCGCTGCAGCTCGCACAGGCCGCGAACTCCTCCCGTTATGCGCGGTCCGGTTCTACGAGGGGGAGGGGGTGACCCACCTCGACCCTCCCCTCCCCCAGGTAGACCCGCTCGTTGCC
>NQII01000461.1:854091-874357 GCA_002778355.1 Clitarchus hookeri | reverse complement strand
GTTAGGCTTCTGTGTGATAAAATACAATAATGTGAAGTTAACTGAAAATGCAGAATTTTTTTTTATATACATAATAAGCTTTAATGGGCGTTGTGTCATGTGGCACGAAGAGGCGTTCAAAGTTTTATAAATCCTGCTTTTATTTCAAATTGACTGAACATTTTGCTATGTGGTCAGGCGACGCGCGTGCGTGTGTTTATATATATATATATATACACACACACACACACACATATAATACACCACTACCAACTAGCGCTCGTCCGGCGACTGGAAGAAGTAGAGATTACCAACGGGTGCTATCCGGCATCCGTATGGTTATTTCCAGTTCGATATTAATCTTAATGCACAGTGCTACTGAATGTCCGGTTTTCCCCGTCCGTTAACGGGCACGCAAAAACCGGACTATGTGCAACGGCCGTAGGGCCGTTGTGACATTTTTATTTGTGTGGGGATAATTCACATTTCCGCTTTGGGCTCAGTGGTTTTCGCTATGTAATTGAATGCGCGAGAGTGTGTGTAGAATCCACACATGCATATATACATGTATTAGTAAATAAAATCTTTTTATACAAATCTTCTATTTACCAGCTGCGTTTCTCAGGAGTTTAATTATCGCGTGTATAAAGCTACACGTCACGTTACACACAGCCCCCTCTCCCAGGAGCCGCAGAAGTATACCTGTATGCTGTTCACGGTAAAGTGAGCACTTTTAGACCGTAGTTACTTTTTTTTTCTATCAGCCATTTTTTTTATCCTTCCACCCCTTTTTGAAATAAATATTGCCGTGTAAGTAATAAACACAGTATATATATTTCACTGGACTAGAAAGTTAACGTTTAGGGGTACAATAAAATGTATTTATTAACTATTATTCCAAATGAGAGGGCTTCAAAAAGTGCTCTTTTTATCGCGAATAGCTCATAGTAGCTAGATTTCTCGCCTCCCGCGAAGGTGAACCGGGTTCGATTCCCGGCGGGGTCACCCCGGATTTTCGCACGTGGGAAACGTGGCGGCGTTGCCGTTGGAATGCGGGTGTTTCTCGGGGCACCCTCGTTTCCGCCCGTAGACTAAAGATGAGGTAGACCGATCTCGCGGGCTGCTCACAACCAATCTCCGTGTCCCAACATTGAACTGCTTTTCTGCCAACACGGCTAGCAAAAACGGCGTTGATTGGATTTGAGGTTAGAACACTGTTTAGTAGACAAGATCTTTGTGATGTATCCTCTAACCAATTTGGAATGCAGTTAGATTAAATTCAAATTGGTGAAAGTATTTCATTAATATAAAAGTGCTGGTATTTTGAAAATTAAGATATAAGCAAACACGTTCATCACTGTTGATCACGTGACTTTGACAGTTGGGTTCCTTGGAGGTAGGTCAATGTACGGGCACATGCGCAGAAGACGAATAAGCTGTCTACCTCATCTTCAGTCTATATTTCTGCTGCCCTTGCATTTTCATCTCACCACTGCGCCATCTTCAACTCACTCGCCCTCACCGGCGCTAAGCGACGAAAAAAAACCTCTCTCAACAGTCCCCCCCTCCGCCGACTCCAATTTTTCATGTGGAAACAAGTAGCAAACATCGTCGATCAAATAAATCTTCTCTCTATTTTTTTCTGTCTTTGTCTCTGTCACTCTCTATTTCTTTATTTCTTTCTTTCTCCCTCCCTCCTTCTGTGCACAATCATTCAAGTGTGACGGGGGCCGCAATGATGTAGCGTTCAGACTACCCGTTTCCCACCTAGGCGAACCGGGTTCGATTCCTGGCAGGAACGCTCCGGATTTTCGAATGTGGAAATCGTGCAGGACGATGCCGCTGGCCGGCGGATTTTCTCGGGGATCTCCCGCCCTTACATTCTGGCGCTGCTCCATACTCACCTCGTTTCACCTCATCGGCTTTCAAGACCTCGATGTTTAGAGCCGTCCAAATCTCTTCACTGCACTCCACTCCACTCCACTCCACTCCACTCCATTCAAGTTTGACTATCCAACTCTTCAACTCGCCCTGCTAGCTCCTTAAGAAATAGTCCGTTTATTTCCAGACGTTAGTGGGAAATTAACCTTTTTATGTTTGTATTTTTTAGTGGTAGCCATAGAAATGAAATACGCAAAGGAATTAAAAAATGACGGCCATTAAAAAGATGCTATTATTATATCAGTTTCCTCTGCGATCGACGGTAAGAAGTTAACATTCGTGGTCCTGTTTTATGCCAGGTGTAATTTGTGAGTATAGGCTGTTCGCGATAAAATGAGAACTTTTTAAAGACCTGCTTAAGATCTTGTATGCACATTATGTATTCTTCCACCATATATACAATTAACGTTACCATGGGCCTGATAACTTTATTCGTGCGTCGGTCAAGGGCAACTGTAAAATTCTTATAACAGTAAATATTTTACAAATGCTTTTATTCTTATACATATATGCATTAAAAAAACAAAAAGTAAACTAAAATATTTTAGTATTCACCAATGTTTACTCAACACTTGTCATTTAACGTTAACACGTGGAACTACTTCCTCTCCGCCGTTGCCAACTTTACTGGGCGCGTAACGGTCAGCGTGCCCGTTAAAATATACGCAGGTGTGGGCAGTGACATTTTTCAAAAGTTGATTCCAAGAGTTCTCACTTCAATTTGAACAGCCTTTTATCGCGCATTGTTCTGCAGAACAGCGGGGGAACGTATGACATCCGCACTTTTCACACGGCGCGTATGCTGCCTATCGCGATAGAGTGCGGGCCGGAAATTGCTTACTGCCGAGTGGCGGCTGTAGAAATGTGCAGAGTCGAGAGAAGGGCGTGCGTGGTCTTTCATATCATTGTTCCGCCCGCCGCGGCCATGCCGGTTGACGTGATGCTCGACGATGATTGCGTCAGATAAACGCTCGCTTCCATGCACACTGCCTTGTGTTGACCCATTCATGGTTTCTTCCATCTTCTCTGAAGCCCTACTAAAGTTCTACTTTCAGGCTATTCGTCCGCCTCGTGCAAACAAAGCTTAACCTAGTCTAGAAGATTACACCAAAGGGACAACGCACCGTATTCATGCGCACTCAGTTTAATATTATTCTCCACGAGAACTATTTCTTACTAGGTATTACCAACACACCTAATTCCTCTCTGTTTTTATTGATATTAATTATACAATTAATAGATAGCACATAAGTGAAAGTTTAATTTAACAAAAAGTGAACTACTTTTATGCTAACGGAAGTATAACAAGAAGTTGCCGTAATAACGAATGAACCTACTTTCCTATGCATGGACGCAAATAGTTTTGATGAATTTCGTAAAAGCAAAGATTGCAGTTAGGGCTTGGCGTCTCTTTGGCATTGATATCACGTGAGATGGACCTGAAACATATGCAATACTAGTGAGACAATTATATACACAAGAAGTGCTTTAACCAGGATTCTAAACCAGAACCCCCCGTACCGTAAGTTGGCATACAAGTTGGTATACAACAAGCGGCCATGCAGGCTTCCACGGAGTCTTCCAAGGAATCTTCCATAGTGTTGAGAGTTGAGTTGAGTTGAGAGATTTGGGCGGCTCTTAACAACGAGGTCTTGAGAGCCGATGATGTGAGAATGGAGCAGCGCCGGAATGCAAGGGCGGGAGAAACGGGAGATCCCCGAGAAAACCCGCCGATCAACGGCATCGTCCGGCATGATTCCCACTTGCGAAAATCCTGTGACACGGCCGGGGATTGAACCCGATTCGCCTTGGTGGGAGACGAGCAGTCTAACCGCTCAGCCACCGTGGTCCCAGGTTCCTTAAGGGATGTAGGTCTTAATAAAATTACTCTCTACTAAATATCTCACAGTAAATGGCTATCACTTGCTATTTACAATCAATTTAATCGATATAATTTATAATCACCCTAAGGAAAGTAATGCAAATCAACGTGGGTCAAATTCATTGAATTATTTTATAAATTATGTGACCATGTCCGACAGTTACAGTATCTACAATGAGTCCGTATCACACATTCATGTAGCCCCACCTTAATTTAGTCCACACTCCACCAGTTCGGAATGTTATAAAGTGCTCCGAGCGCTCCCATGCACATTAGCACTCTACTCGTCGGGTACCACACGCTTCCTCGTCCGTCCACGCCACGAAAATACTCTCCCGCCGTCGGCGGTACTCTGCTCGCCGTCGTCCGTCATTATCGCTCTTGTCCCGCGCTGCACCAGACTTAGTCCGATTTTCGACTTCAGCCAGATGGCCACCACAAAGACTGACTGCTCACAGGCTGCGGGTAGTATTTATGGCGCTGTCTGCCATAGCCCAGAAACTTCTCCAAATGCCACTTTGCGCCGAGAAACATGATTACCAGAAAAATCTTGCTCATCCTCCCAAGTCGTCAGCTTCTTCGCTTGGGAGGTGGAGGGGGTTGGGAGAGACTGTGACGCCAGCCAGGTCGGCTATCAAATCATTACCCCGCCTGATCGGGTGACGTAGCGGAGAGCGTATCTTACCTGAGGGGGGGGGCCGTTGAGATCACCCCCTCCCCNAGTGTAAAAGGTATAACATGTTCGTTGAAGTAACTGGGATGTGTTGTTTCATCAGGATTCTGTTATCTGTATTGTAGACGTGTATACACAGCAGCGGCCACAGAGTGCTCTTGCAGCAACTTGTAGTGGCTCACTCTTCCAGTAGAACACCAGTTTATGACATGTAAAGTTTCTGGAAAACTCATGCTGGCCAAGTGCTTGGAATAGCCATTTCAATATTGTGAATTTGTTGGAGCTAGAATGCGTGCGAGAATAGACTGAATTAACCCTTGTAATCAAACTTTCCAAGTACTGAAATTTACAATTTCATGAATTAAATTACTGGACTTAGTAACTACTGACAGTGTCTTGCGTATATAGGCGTTAAGGCACGCGAAGAGCGTACTTGGGTCGCTCGTAGCCATCCTGCGATTCTAGTTCTCGGACACGCAGAGTGCCTCCAACCAAGCGGAACACTTAAATGCTNTTCGCTCGTAGCCATCCTGCGATTCTAGTTCTCGGACACGCAGAGTGCCTCCAACCAAGCGGAACACTTAAATGCTGAGGGTTCAGGTGTGTTTTGTGAGACCATTTTTGTATTAGTCAAGAGAATCGTGTTCGTTGCTATGTTGGTATGTTTCGTACAAGAATACTGCACGCACTGACACATGCTCCTCGGGTAGCCCCCCCCCCTCTCTTAATTATGAAGGAGAATATAAATGCTAGGAAAGAACAGATGGCAAAGGCTATTCATGGTAAAGTGAGCACTTCTGTAAGTTTTCTCATTTGGAATAATAGTCAACGAATATATTTGATTTTAGCCTTAGACGTTAACTTCCTAGTGCGGTGGAATATACACAATGTGTTTATTACTTACATGGCAATATTTTTTTAAAAAGGTGGTTGAAGGATTAAGAAATGGCTGAAATAAAAAGTAACTAGGGCTTCGAAATTGCTCACTTTACCGTGAACAGCCTTTATACGTAAGTACGGGAAAGTTCGCGAAGACGTTGGATTCGAACCACGCNATTGCTCACTTTACCGTGAACAGCCTTTATACGTAAGTACGGGAAAGTTCGCGAAGACGTTGGATTCGAACCACGCTGCTGTGGGTTCGAGTTCTGAGTGTAGGATTAGTAGGCGGAGTTTATATACGTCTCATCGACAGTGAGGTCATTAGAGACGAAGCAAATTGCTCAGAGAATCACCAACGGGGGAGGAATCGGNTATACGTCTCATCGACAGTGAGGTCATTAGAGACGAAGCAAATTGCTCAGAGAATCACCAACGGGGGAGGAATCGGCCATGGCGTGCAGCAAGGACCCATCCCAGCGTTCACCTGGAATGATGTCGGGAGAACCGAGATCAGGATTCGAACCCGTCTCCTCCCGGATGCGAGTCCGAAGGTTCACCGCTGCACCGTTTCTCTCTGTCTGCGTGTGTATTGTGTAGTGGTAGGACTGCTCGCCTCCCACCTAGGTTAACCGAGTTCGATTCTCGGCTGAATCGCCCCGGAATTTTCGCATGTGGGACGATGCCGCTGGTCGGCGGGGTTTTCCCGGGGATCTCCCGTTTCCCCCGCCTTTGCATTTCTGCGCTGCTCCACACTCACCTCGCTTAACTCTTATTGGCTAAGACTCGCTGTTAAAGAGGATCAATCCCCGCCATTTTGGATTTACGGTATNGGGGATCTCCCGTTTCCCCCGCCTTTGCATTTCTGCGCTGCTCCACACTCACCTCGCTTAACTCTTATTGGCTAAGACTCGCTGTTAAAGAGGATCAATCCCCGCCATTTTGGATTTACGGTATTTTTGTCGTAACTTGCATCACAAATATTTTTTTTTTTTTGGCCGTCCACAAGCCATAGGGCATTCCTTTGCACGTGCTATAAAACATTTATTGCCTGAGTAAACTTGCCAGTATTATTTCTTTAACCGCCCGCAAGAAAAAATTAATTATTTCTTGCCGGGAGTCACTTGTCAAAAATTAATTGAAAAAAATAGAGATTTATTAGATTGATAAGGACTCAGAAGCTATTATTTATGGCATGTCGTGTGAAAAAATTTCGTTAAAAATTCTTAAATAGAATTTACGACAAAAATAATGAAAAATTCAAGAGGGAACTGATCCCCCTTAAGAGCCGACACATCTCGTCACTCACTCTGCGCCTGTAGATGTACTCGAAGTTAGGTGGCTCGCACGTAGTTTCACGCCTCAGTATCGCCAGACGTTTCGGGCTGGCTAGCCGGGGCTGCATCTGGGCGCGACTTGTCCTGAAGGTCAACTTGCTGCACCTACTCCCCCCTGGCTGCTCACAAAGGGAGTGGGCGGACGGCGGCAATCCATCACGNGGAAAACAAGGGAAAAATAAAGAGGAAAAGCAGAGGAGGAAAAACTCGTATATCACCTTTCGTAGAGAGAGACGTGAAGGGGCACTTATACCCCGGGCCCCGTCTGAAACTAGTCTCTCTCCTTCCTCTTGTGACCTCATCACCCCGAGCTGGCGAGGTCGCGTCCTGATCCTGGCCCGTCAAGTCTATGTTCCGCTGCTTAACGAAGTCGTATAGTTAGAAATAATGGGAAATCGCGAAACGTTTTTTTTAAGGCAACATATTTTTACATGAATGCCCGAGGGGCGTATGGAGGTCTTTATAAAACTAAAAAAAAAAAAAATTTGATTTCTAATTTATTCACACAGCTATTATTTGCAGCATTAAATTAATTATCTACCTCCACTCTTACTTTTTATGTTTCTCAGTGAGTGCAACATTTAATTTCTATTTTAACTCTTATTAACGTCCTTCCCAATGTCGCTGTTTCGTTATAGTCTTTTAACTCATGCTCATCATTAACACACATTCAGCCTGCCTGTTGCCATTANCCAATGTCGCTGTTTCGTTATAGTCTTTTAACTCATGCTCATCATTAACACACATTCAGCCTGCCTGTTGCCATTATTTTTAATTTATTTTCACTCACGCGTCCAGTCCAATAGTCCAGCCTGCCAACCGCACTCTTCGCTGCTTGATCTCCTCGCAGTCGCAGATTTCCCTTTCCGCTGGTCACTTCTCTCGCCGCTCGTCGTCTATCGCTGAAACTCAGCTCACTCATCCATTCAACAACTGCCAGTCCGGAGGCTAATCGCGCTATTTATACTCTGCTGGCCTTGACTTGGAAAGTTCGCCGCACCCCGAGTCTAGCTGTGGGCAACGAGGTCAGTAATCCAGAGCATTCTTCAGATGTCTCAAAGACACCCGATACCCAAGGTTGGAAGCGGCACGCGCCCTGATAGGCTTCACGCGCACGCTTTGTAAACATTCCTTTGAGAAAAGCCGCCGTGTCTCGTGTTGCTACTGATAGCGCGCGTCCATAAATCATCTATCTACTCTGTCCTTCAATTGCACTCGCTCGCGCGGGACAAAGCAGCGTGCGCGTAACAATATCTTCGACGGCACTCTTGCTAGTTTATTATTTTATGATTGGATTAGCAAGGTTTTGACTCGGCTAAGTTGTTTGCAGACCAATCGCGAATGTTCTACCTTACAGTACCAAAATCCTCATTGACCCGGTGAAATGGCGTAGTAGCTTCATACACGTGTCACAGCCAATAATGAAATAAAATCTTCGGGTATGGGTACAGTACGTCGAATACTAGCAAACAGCCAACTTTCCCCGCGATAAACCATCATCTCGAGTTATAGTCTATTCGCGGTTTCTTCGCACTTTTTGAACGAAAGCTTTGAAAAATCACCCCATGTATAACGTGTTAACATAACATACTTCTTTTTTNTTCTTCGCACTTTTTGAACGAAAGCTTTGAAAAATCACCCCATGTATAACGTGTTAACATAACATACTTCTTTTTTTATTGAATTGAACTTTTAATCATATTTTATTGCATAAATTATATTGTTTCATTTATAATCAATATGTATGAGAACCGGGAGATTATAGGTGTGTTGGCATTGCCTAGTAAGTTATAGTTCTCATGTGAAATGTTATGTCATTGAGTGCGCACGAATTCTGTGCGATGTCCCGCTGGTGTAATTTTCTAAGATTTGTTTGCATGAGGCGGAGGTATATCCTGGAAGTATAACTTTAGCAGGGCTTCAAAAAGTTGGAAGTAACCGTAAATGGGCTATAACAGGGGAGTCGCATGAGTGAACAGGGTCGTCCTTAGAGGCGTGTGGCAGGTGCGTCCGCGCAGTGCCTCTCGCCCGAAAAAATAAAAAAATAATAATTTGCAGGGCTAAGAATTTTTGCAGAGAAAAAAACAAATTTTCTACAAACGATATTTACAATAAAACATGTGTATGTAAGAATGCGAAAATAAGGCATTGCAATATAGTAATAAGGCCGGAATGCCTATACGTAAATGAATTTCTAGCATGTAATTTTAATTTGGACAAACTAGAAATATTAGAAAGACGAATCATTAGCAAAATACTAGGCCCACGAAAATAAATAAAGGAAGCTGGAAATTGAGAAGTAATTATGAAATATATCAAAATATAGAAAATATAACAAAAATAATGGGAAAACGAAGAGTGGATGAAAACAGGTTATTAAAACTAATTTTCAAATATCTTTTGGAAAAAAAAGTCAACAGCAAGTTGGATTCAATAAGGATTTAAAAAGAAACAAAATAAAAGCAGAACAATTTACAGAAATAAAAGTTTTTAAGGAAAAAGTGTTAAAAAAGGAAGGTTTCCGAAAGAAGTTGTTTCTCTGTTCAAGCAAGGCAGGAGTTACCGTGAAATTGCGGAAACCCTCTCCATTTGATTTTGGAACTGTTATTTCCGTACTAAAGAAGTACAAAAATAAACATGGACGACAGAAAATAAACAACGATCTGGACACCCAAAAGTGCCTACGTGCCGCGAACGGCGGAACCTTGTCGCTTTAGCATGTAGAGAACCATTCCGAAGAGCAGCATCTTTGGTTGAAGATATCGCATCAACATTACACGCACTGTAAGTCCTCAAACTGTACGAAATGTATTGCATAGGTAAGAAATTTATTCCATTGTAAGAAATCACACACTTCTGCAGTAAACAGACAAAAACGCCTGTAATTTGCCAACGAATACCATGCTAGGCCGAACGTAATTTTTTTCTCGATGAGTCAAAATTTAATATGTTCGGCTCGGACGGCAAGGTGGGTGTGGCGAAGGCCAGACACGGAATTGCAATCGAAACACTTTATACCTGCATTCAAACACATGGAGGAGGCAGTGCGATTGTTTGGGAATGCGTGGCATCTCCTGGGGTTGGAAACGAAGCTTTTATTGAAGGTAATCGCCATAACATTTTAAACAGCGTTCAGAATCTGGGTCTTGCAGATGTATTTGCGTTCCAACAAGACAATGAATAAGCACCCTACCATGCAAACTAAGGAGTGGTTATTGTTAAATGCTCCACGACGGCTTCTAACCCCACCACAGAGCCCAGATGTCGATCCCATAGAGCATTTGTGGGAGTATCTAGGCAAACAAATACAGAAACACCGCCCTTCAAGCGAGCAAGGTCTGCGAAGACTAGTTTTGGAAGTGGTCCAAAATTTTCCCGAGCACGCACCACCATTGTTATGAACTTGCTTTTAAGTCGTTCGTACGTGAAATTTGCTGGGGGCGTAGCTGAAATAATGAGTCATGATTCGGTAGAGCACAGCAGTATAAGATGAGGTTTATTAACATTAAGATTACACAATAACTATTTAAGTGACTATTGATCGGGGGAGCGTTAATTGAAAACCAAGATGCTATTTAATGACATTATTATTTAATACCTCACGCCATATTATTACTGTCTAATTGGAAGGTCGTCACCTTGTTCATGTTGCCGGAGGCTGATTCTACGAGACGGTTAACGACAGCCGGACACAAGCCTCGTTTACTGGCTGGTGGAGGGGATTTCTGCAACTGTCTTCGCAAGGTGGTGTTGCAATCACGCTCGTGTCCTGGTTTAATGTTTGAAGTTGTGATCAGGCAATCCGTTCAGCTAAGGCCTGATCACATCATAACAGTTGGTACGGTCTATGCCACTACGTCTCGATGTAATCATCCGTGCTAAGGGTATACACACCAAATATTAAATAATTGATTTGCTACTGCAGTGTAGAAGCGTATGTTCTGTTCGTGACTGTATGAATACTTTTTTGAGTTAACGAACATTACTGCATTTTTTCATGTAAAGTTTTGTTATTGTGATATATTTGTGTACGCTGAAACACAGTACTGTAGTGTGATTTGCAAATTAATGTAACTTTTCAGCTTAGTCATCCATTATATTGAACCTGGAGCACAAACTATGGGTGTATGCATACTGTATTCTTTCGTTTGTTGGTATAATGAAATTGTGGAATGGCATAATGGTTGGGTTCAGACAAATCACATTCATAAAAAGAAACGTTTGTAATTGTGGGGCCCATCCAGCGTGGGCAAGAATTATGTTGCAACAAGTGTTGAGAGGAGCAAGAATTCCCTATTTCGATGTAGTAAATTTTGCTTTCAAGGATCTGGACGAACGTTATTTCGACATGATAGTTAAGAGACCCGGAAATTTCGCGGATTCATTCGGCAGCAAGCTAGACTTCACAATAGTTTGTGTGCTCGAGCCTCAGTTAGTTGTTCATTGGTTGTTGGTCCAATTTAACTCCAGAGCAGGTTCTTGTTACCTTTGTAAGTTCACTATTGGTCGAAAGCGGTCCGGGGCGTGCCTAACAAACCGTGGTCCAATAGAGATAGCAACTCAAATGTACATGTTGTTAAAGTTTCACTTGTCTTCGAATGAATTCGCAAAATTTCCAGGTCTCTAATGATAGTCTTTGAAGGGCAGAGGAACTACTTTCATTGTAGGGGCCATGGTGTCTGGGCGGTTAGACTTCTCGCCTCCCACCAAGGCGAAACCGGGTTCGATCCCCGGCCGGTTCACTCCGGATTTTTGCAAGTGGGAACCGTGCCGGACGATGCCGCTGGTCGGCGGGTTTCTTCGGGAGTCTCCCTTTCCCCCGCCCTTTAATTCCGGCGCTGCTCCATAATCACCTCAGTTCGCCCTCATAGGCTGGATGTCGAGAGCCGCCCAAACCTCTTCACTCACTTCGCTTACGCGCGGGGCACATGACGTCACAACATCGAGTGGTGTAACTTATCCGCGAGCTCGCCACCCCGCCATCCCCTCCGCGCGCGCGGAGCGTCGAAGAGAGCTCCTCATCCCGCCTTATTACCGCTTTCTGCACGAGATTTCAATTGCAAACGAGGACCGGTATGCAGAGTCGCGGCGCTCCTAGAGGAGACGGGTGTCCGCCGCTGCGACGCCGCGTGCAGCCGGGCCCGTGGGCTGCTCCGGGGATCGCCGTCGCGATTGTCCGGCGCGCAGCTCCTCGCTGTGTAATCTGTTATTGACGGCCTATCCGCGCCTGAGGGCGCTGCGACCATAAAATGAGTAATTGGACGTCATTGGCGGCCGTGAGGGGTCACGCGGAGCGCGTGTGGAATGTAGGCCGTGGGTCGCGTCGGAGGATAGAGGCCGACCGGTGGCCGGACCCCCGCTGGCAATGACGGACACACCTAGAAACCCTTAATGGCCGCCGAACGGTGCGCAGAGCTCCAGCAGAAAACGGTTTATTAAAAAAACCTTCCAACGTGTCTGAGTGAGGTCTGCTTATGGACAGCCTGGTTGTACTGGGCCGAGAATGTGCTAAGGGAATGCCGTCATACTTAACTTTTCGTGTGTAGGACAAGCGCGAGCGCGGTAGTGTTTAAATGTATTGTGTTGTAAGTATTTAGCTTTTGTGTTTTAAATTCTTTTCGGACCAGTATGACGGACTCAAAATTCAAAGTTCCCGGTGGTGCCCTGCGAAACAAAAGAGCTGATCTAGCTTTTGTTTGTGGGAGTTAACGTACAGTAGAAAGAAGCGCTCCTGGTATGACCTTCTAACAGGCATCGGCCACCAGGAGGGGAGGTTTGGTGAGGAAAGCGCCGGTTCCACCGGGAACTTTGCTTATGAACAGCATTAAANATCGGCCACCAGGAGGGGAGGTTTGGTGAGGAAAGCGCCGGTTCCACCGGGAACTTTGCTTATGAACAGCATTAAAGAAACGTTACGCGTCTGTATACGTTTTTCAGTTCCTGCATTTCTCTCTAAAGCATGTTTTTGTGATAGTGAAAGTGGCTCAAACGGGCGTTTCCACGGTCAGTTTTAGGTATAAACATTCCGGTACAAAACAATAAAAAAAGGAATAGGGGCGTGCATAAACCCACCTGTATCTATGTGATGGCAGGTCACGTTAGTAATTCCAAGGTCATACGGTCCACATGAGAAGGCATCCCTATTTATCTCCAGTAATTCAGGGACAGCCTTCTCCTGTCACCAGTTAAGATTTTCAAACCTCCCCTGCTTCGCACTCTGCTTGATCGAGTAGTAGCTCTGATGGTGCGTGGTTTGTGAAAATCACGTCTGTATGCGAAAAACGGGTCTTTGTTTTTTTGGTCGAGTGTACGTTTGAATTACCGGAGGCCCGATATTTAACGGGCACGGGGCCACANAACGGGTCTTTGTTTTTTTGGTCGAGTGTACGTTTGAATTACCGGAGGCCCGATATTTAACGGGCACGGGGCCACATTGGTGTACTGGTTAGACTATTCTCCTCCCACCAAGGCGAATCTGGTTTCATTCCTGGCGGGGTCACCCCCGGAGGATGCCGCTAGTCGGCGGGTTTTTTTCGCTGGTCTTCAGTTTCCCGCGCCCTTGCACTCCAGCGCTNGCCCCCGGAGGATGCCGCTAGTCGGCGGGTTTTTTTCGCTGGTCTTCAGTTTCCCGCGCCCTTGCACTCCAGCGCTGCTCCAGCCTCACCTCGCTTCACCCTTATAGGCTCTCAAGACCGCGATGTTAAGAGCCGCCCAAATATCTTCACCCAGTTGCTTTAACTGGCACATGTGCGTTACCTTGTTTCCCACTACCTTATCCCCCGCGGCAAAAACCCATGCTCTTTTGCGTTTCCCATCTCAATTGGCCTCCAAATGCGGAGCGAAGCGATCGTCCCGACCATTGGATGTTTTGCAGCTGATCTCCGCTTCAGGGTCAGAACGAAGCCAATTATGGCCGGCACGTCAACAGGATATGCCGAAGAGAGGGTCTCCGGGCCATTTGCATAAGACGTGGGCACCAGTGAGAGTTCTTGCCACACTTCCGTGTATAGCCTATTCTAGGTTTCTTCAGATTTTAAAAATCGAACCTTTGAAAAATTACCCCACGTATGACGTGTTTGATTGTGTCCTAAATATGTCATGTGTCATTAGTAGTGCGAGCGGGGCCGTTCTGGCATGCTAGGGGAATATTAGCCTGGAAAGTGGTGTCAGGAGGGTGGACACTTAATTGGTGCTATCCTTTAACCTCGTTGATTGATCTTCCCCCTCCTCCTACCCTCTGGGAGGTTTGTTGTGGTTGGCTGTCGTCTTCCCCTACCCCTTGGTGGGTACTGTTTCGGCGGACAAAGCGCCCAAGCGACATTTGAGGGACTTGGAAAGTTTTTGAGGGTAGGATGATGGGTGTGGAGGTGAGAGGAGGGAACGGTTGTGGTGTTGGATGTATAGTCGAATCCCGTCGAGGGTAATTAAACCATAATTACGTTTGTAGTGGTATAGTCCTTTGTTCGAATCCCGTCGAGGCTAATTAAAGCGTATTTATGTTGTCATAGTCCTTGGTTCGAATCCCGTCGAGGTTAATTAAAGAATAATTACGTTTTTACTGGCATAGTTCTTGGTTTGAGACCCGCCTAAGGTTATTAGATATAATTGCATAATGAGTAATTGTGTAATGAACAATTACGGGAGTAATGAGAGAGACAAAGTCCATGTACCGAGAGAGTAATTACACGCTAAGTACACATGTTTACCCATCGGCTGCCGAAAGACAACTGAGGGTGGTGTAGTGCTCTTCGGTTCGAGTCCCGTCGAGGTTTATTAAAGTATAATTACATACCTTAATCAAAGGATAATTACATTTGAGCAACTACTTGTAATTACACGTCCAACCTCCACGAGAGTCAGCAGCAAACTGAACTCCAACACAGAGTATAACTTTGAATAATAATATTAATAATAAATTAGAGTAATTGCATATCGAGAGTAATTACACAGGGAGAAGATATGTTGGGAGCAAGTATACGACCGTTCGGCTCGGAGGCTGGACGCAGATTGAGTTTGAAACACTAATATATTTTGATTATATCACCCGCCATCTTGGACGACATATAAGGGAGAAATATTATTTTTAATTAATGCAGTCTTCGCTAAACATTGTGTTAAAGAGATGTAATCCGAATCCCTGTTGTAAATATCACCTTTAATTTAAATGTGTTGTTGAAATAATAATAACCACACAATCATGTCGGAATACTTTAACCAAGCACAAAATTCCGCAGAGTCCATGAGTACCTAGCGGAGCTTCCTTACCGCCGAGCGAGTGTGTTTGATTTTTTTTCCGCTAGGAGCGCTGTGTGACAGACACACGTCAGTCTGCCTTCACCCTCGGAAGACAAAACATGTACGCTCTCTGAAGGGTAGATGAAGGGACGCACATCCCCTCCTGTATCGATCGCTCGCTGGGCGGGCGAAATACGTCGGGAGCAAGTATACGACCGCTCAGCTCGGAGGCTGGACGCAGACTGAGTTTAAAACACTAATATCTTTTGATTATACCCCCCCGCCATCTTGGACGACACAATTTATACATTACTTTTATTACAAATTACATTACTAATACAAATACATTGCAAATATTACTTTTAATTAATGCAGTTTTCGCTGGGTGATGGGAAACACCCTATGCTGTGTCGTAGTACGTCTTCAACCCTGGTGTTGGCGGGACTATTGTACTACTAGTAGTGTGAATAAGCAATACACCTTAATACTGATTTGTATAATAGAAAGTTTTTTTTCTGAACAAGAAATTTGTGTGAATGTGTTAGCCAGCTGTGAGCGAACGTTTTGGTCAACCCTTCGTGTATCGATTGTGTCGCCGACGAAGTCAGCCACATACCTGCAACAAAGACCACTAGCTGCTTCCAACACCTGTCTCCCATCTGCCTCCAGCATCTGTATCCACTGCTCGTTTGCTTGATAAAAGAAGAAAACATCTCGTGTGCAGTAAGGTGTACGCGATGAAGATCTGCCAGTGTTGTGATGCATGTGGTGATTTGTGGGTGAAAACGTACACCGCAACACTTGACCTTTTTAACTCTTGACATAACAAACGAGCTTCATTACGTACCAAAGAGTTTCTTATACATTTTGCGGCTCATTAAATCCCACTTTTATACGAATTTTCACCGCTTCACATTCGGAAAGACCCAGATATAATTAGTTGTTTATGGTGTGAGAATTCTACTGTAGGCATACCCTCTCTGGAAAGTCAAATGCATACCATGTCTCCACATATTATACGAGACTGTTTAATTCGTCGTATTTGTCTGCAAACATATGTATATATTTATAATTTTGATAGTGTGTGTTGTATTAAAGAAAAAAAAATGTGTTGTTGCATACAAGGGTTTTCAAGTATAACTATAGTTAAAGAAATGCCAGTCTCTTATTCAGTTACTCAAAGTACATTTCGTTTACAGACTTATGAAGTTCACGATTTGAAATGGGACTCTGGTACAATCCCTTACGAAGACAGATTTAAATGTATTAATGACATTTTAAATTAAGTATTTCCTGTTTATGTCTTGGGAAAGTACCAAAAGAGAATACTTAAGAGTTTCTGTATTGACAAAAAAATCAAAACTGTAAACGTAAAAAATTATTTCTGACATAAATTTTGAATCATTATTAAAGAAATATTCTAATAAAGAACACAAATGTAACATGACTATGTTTTGTACGCAATGCAGGAGTGAATCTCTCAGAGAACATATGTATCAACATCCATATTTTATATAAGGTTTGATGTATTTGTAAATAAGTAAAGCGTATTCTCTAGGTAAAAAAAAAAAACATTTTAGTATATATACGGCTATTTTTTTGGAAAATCAATAATTTACTTATGTGTTGAAAAAAATTGTTTGTTTGTAAATAATTTGATGTTCTGCAAACGGGTACATGAACAAAAATATTATAAACAAATTAAGTTTTTTTTTTTACTCACTTAAATGTAAAAAAGAAGGGGGAAAAATAAACCATCACCAATAAATTAATACTCCAATAAACTTTGTAGTTGTGTGTGTGTGTGTGTGTCTATATATATATATATGTGTGTGTGTGTGTGTGTGTGTGTATTCGTAAATATTACACGAATTTAAGAACACGCACATTTGCAAAGCATGCAAAAAAAATTTTGACGCATAATATTTTTCTTTTAATTAATGTTTTTAAACTCTTCACGCACACATTGTATAAAATATCTTGAAATAAACACTGGGGAACGAATAGATGGCTTCACATTGACTCCTTCATCCACCGCTACCATTGTAACAGCATCACACAAAAAAAACCGTGTTTAGAGGTGGTCAGGGGGTAGCGAGCTCGCATTCGACAGGTCAATGTGAAGGGGACGGTCTGATGTTTCCTTTATGGTGCGCCACCCCATTGGCACCTCGCCGTTCGCGGATACCTGAACGAGACGTTGCCGCAACGCTGGATTGGTCGAGGAGCAGCTGGTGACCAGGCTCTTCATCACTGGCCCCCAACAAGCCCGGATCTTACCCCGTGTGATTTTTTTCTATGAGGGTACATAAAGGATCAAGTGTTTCGTCCACCATTGCCGGCTAACATTGACTACCTCAAAACGAGAATTACGGACGCCATCCAAACCGTGACACCGGACATGCTGACAAGAGTGTGGAACGTGTTTGATTATCGCGTAGATTTTGTGGTGGTCACATTGAACATTTATGAATGTATGGCAAACAAACTTCACTGTCCCACGGTTCATTTGATTGGTCAATTAAGGTCGTAGGTTTTTTGGCTATGATATAATAAACCTTCAAAGTTGGGGTATTATTTTGTACTCGTACTGTATTTTAACCGCTATGTGAATTCGTGCGATATCTCCTTTAGATGTTACTGTAGTCGTGTACTACACCGTATTATTCATATAACCCCAAACAAAATAGTCGAGGGGTGTAAGGCTGTGACGGCCAAGGAACAGACACCCCCCCCTCCCCCGCTGTTTCCTTGACAAACAATTGATTTGTATATGTATCATCCACGTGGTCCCGTACATCTCTGTCGAAGTGCGATGGAGCTCCGTCGTATTGCAGTCACATTACTTGTTGAGCCCACAGAGGCACAGCAGCTGGTAGTGCGGGCAAATCATCCCCTAGAAATACGCGGTGTTGCGGTCTGTTTAGTCTGTTTGGCATTAGATACGGCTCGGTGAAATGGCCACCAATAATCCCAGCCCAAACGTTAAAACCGAACGCCCGTTTGACTGCCATGAACAATTTGCGCATGCAGATTTTCATCCGCCCACACATGCCTGTTTTGCAAGTTCACGATGCCGTCTCCAGAGAAAGTGCGCTCATCCGGGAATATTACGCCAAGGTTGGGAATGCAGGCTGGAGATAAAAATGCGCAAATGCTACTCGGTGTTGGTAGTCCTCCACAACGAGGATGTTAATGGATGGAGATTTCTGTTGGTCAACACGTTAGACGTTAGCATGACATGTCCCTAAGTCATTCCCCACTTGATTGGGTTCTGGTGGATCTTCGAATCTGGTCGACGCTTCCTCCTCAGAATGAAGTGTTCGAGCCTAACGTAAACTATCCCCCATCATGTTTAGACAGGAACGAAATGCAGAAAGGGTACAGGCCTGTTGGTCGACACAGTACAACAACGTGCGTGTTATTAACCAACTAACGTGCGTTACTTGTGGGTGTTTATCGATTGTTATGACGTGGTAATCATGTGAACGTCAAAGGAACGCAAAACCTTTCCAGGCCATCGGTTCTTGAGAAAGCGTGCATTGTTCGAAAGGGTGCCCTAGGTCACCTGTCATGGCGCCCTAATTTCGTAATAACGGTTGATATCACCCACCAAATGTTCACTGATTGCAGATATCAAATCATGATAATATTATTCACGCATTTGTTGGTTCATTTCGTGTAGTTTCTGATATTTTGCAGATTAAATAATTTTAATTTCCAATTGCCAAGGGCATATTTTTCCCTAATGCGTTAGGTCATGGATATTATTATGTTTTTTGACCCATTTGCCATAACAAATCATTTCGCAAAGTTTGTTCCTAAAGTTTGTACTCAGATTATTTATAAATCAACGGTGATCCACGAATGTAAAGTACTTGGCATCGTGTACACTGTGTAAAATATTTTCCTTGATTTTACGGAAAAGTGCTGGTAAAGATTTCTCCAGAAGTGTCCGCAAACTCTCCGTGAAATTACGGACATATTGGTATTTTAAAAACAGACGTACCGTAAATTTCACAAAACTTTCATTGAATGCACGGAACCTCTCCATTGATTTCCAAGTTAATGTTCTGCAGAGATAATGAAAAAATCTTTAATGTTTGTTTTGTGGGTGTTCTACTGTGTATAAAAATATATTTCCAGGACTGTAGTTACTCACCTGCAGCATTTATCACATATTGTCTTCGGTATAACTACCGTATTTCTGCTAGAGTCATATAAGCAACTTTTTTAGTTTCTATTAAAATTAATGTATTTTAAATGTTGATAAATGATAAACACGTCTGATGCTACTTTTGAGTGTTTTGAAAAAATAGGTCTTAGTGTAGTGGACTAGGAATCTATCTAACTGCCGCAGAAACGATAATTATCTGATTACAGTGGCGAAGAAATCTACTGTAGATTCGGCTTTGTTCTCCCCCGAAACCGGAACCCACAGGAAATACGGAGACTTTCCATATATTGTATTTACGGAGCTCTACTCCGTTTCCCGTCATTACGGATTGCGTTTCCGTATATGTACTGTACATTTCAGTAAAAAATTTACGGAAATATACGGAAATTTTTAACCATGTATTCAATGCCTTTTGATTTCGGACCCTACCGCGCGGTCCAATTCTTTCTGCGTATTCATTGAGTCGGTTAGAAGTTAAGGTTGAAAAAATAAACACCAGGAAGTGACCGCAGCGCTGTATATTCAAGGCGAATGAATTGCAGTGATGTCACGCCCCCCGAGGCAGGCTGGCATTTCCAGAAGGGTGTCGTTGGTTCTGTTCGTTTGCCGTTTTCCCGACGGAGATGATCGGTCGGCCGGGGACCTCGTGGGCAGATAATCGGCAGTGTTCCCGTGGCGGTGTAATGCCCAGACAACCCCATACTCTTCCAATTTACTCCCCTCTACCCCCGGACTATCTCACGTCGACCGTTCTCTCAGGCTTCTACCCTGCACGTCGTTACTTCGACAATTTCCTACCAGATCGCGCTGTGTTCGGAGCGATGCGCGATCAATCTGCGGGCAAAACACAGGAAATGAAGCCTGTTTTTTTTTCGCAAGTACCGTCTACTTATCTTCCGCGCTTGTAATTTAGACGACGAGGGGCGGGAGGTAATGGAAGTAAATACTTAAAATAACCCTCGATATCATGCGTTGATGCACTTTCTGTCTGTGGCACCTTTTTTGCCCCTCTAGTTTTGCTTGGTTTAATTTATCCACTGTGTAATTAGTTCATGTAATCATTCTGATTGATGGCGAGATACTTGTCCACTCTCCGCGCCGGTTTTTCATAGTTGCTTACTCCGAGCAAGTTGCGTAGCGTCGTAATAAACGCCGAGATGCCT
>NQII01000461.1:807079-854041 GCA_002778355.1 Clitarchus hookeri | reverse complement strand
CCCCCAAATCATTCACTGTTCCTCGTGCTTTCCCCTATCATTAGCGAGACGCCCGTCAAGGATGGCATTCAGTCGGAGGAACTGCTGGGTATTGTACGGAGAGCGGAAAGAGACAACCTACGCAGAGCAGCAGTCGTTCGTCGCGCCGTTCAGGTTTGCAGGACGCCAGCATGATAACGAAGAAGGTATGACCATCCCTTGCGTTTGAGTACGAAAAAGATGTGTGTGGCGGCATTTTTTTTTTGTTTGCTGTTAAAACATTTTTTAGGGCGTATCCAGGTTCTTGAGGTCTTAGTAGAATTATTTAACTTATTTTAGTTTACTTATATATTTGCGGTTCTATAAACATGCATGCATCTATCATTCACAAAATGAGGCTGTGTATCCCTATTGTTGAAACGTATTATTTTTAATAGCAGGTGCAATTTTTATGCTAATGTCATTTGTAATGAGCTGTGGGTTATATACTGAGTCTGATGACAGTGTAGATGTAGTGCTGACCTAATACCCACAAGGCACAGAACACATTCAGAAGAAACACTAAAAATAATTATACAACTTTGCTTTAGGTGTAGTGTGTATGTCTTTAAACAATAGCCACGGACCATTAAGATGTTAATATCAATGTGTAAAAGGGCATTTATCTTACTCTCACACTCAAAACAGTATGCAAGACTCATCTGTGTAATCAATAAAACGAATACAAAGAAACTTATTTAAACAAAACTCTTTTACCAAAATTAATGTGATTTATATTTACTGAGGCTTTTGGAGAAATAAAAAAAAACCTTGCACATTTTTGTTACCCTTTTCAACTAAACAAATATCTAATTTAATTTGCTTTAATTTTTGTTCGACTTATTGAAGTACTTATTTGGCTGAAAATGCCTAGAAATGCCTGGGTCGAGTTCAGAACTATAAGTAAATACTCTTATTCCAAATACACGCAAATAAAACTTAAAATCTGTAAGTTTTTAAGGTTTAGCTTCAATCGGTAGAAACAGTTAATTCTTAGCAGGGCGTTGACTTAGGTGTAGAAGTTTCACAAAACAAATGGAATTATAAATAAAATATGCGGCGTATGTTCATTGTGTTTCAAACTGATGCGGCGCGCAAAAAGGGTGGGGGAGGGAAACGAAAGTGTTGCCAGTTAACCGGAATGGCACTGAAAACGTTAATTGATAATGCATGCATCAAAAGCACACAACGAAACGAACCCGAACGGCACCGAAGTCGGCCGACGCGAGGCGAAACGAAGCGCGATGTATCAGTCATGCGAAAGTAGGTAAGAAGTACGGACGAGAATGTGCAGTGTTATAACCTGATCAGTGGCAACGTGGTGTGCACATGGAGCTTCTAGCCACAGGTAAATACGTTCGTTTAAAGTCAGTTGTAAGAACCTCACTACTAAAACTACTCACGGTTATGTAAGATTATGCGTAGACCTTCGTGTAACACTACATAGAGGTCCACAATAAAAGTACCACTTAGTACCGCTCTCTTTCCTTGTAAATACACAAGCGTTATTACTCACGATTGTATCAGAAAAAAAAACTAGCTAACACTATGAATCACTTTCTCAATGAACCATATTGTTTACAGGTAGCCATTCGGACGATGTTCCGGTGACATCAAAAAAGGAACTTTTCGCATTGTTAAAAGACGGTAAGTTCTACAGCATGTGTAATTCAAAGTGTACTGAAAGACTTCGTGAGTACATCATGGACAAATATAATGTACGCGAGTTGGCTGAAGACAAAATACGTAACCTTAATGTGACACTGAAAAACTTTGTGTCAAAAGTGATTAGGAAATGGGAAGACAGTCGACAAATGTACAAGTTTGTCAAAAATTAAGTTCAGTGGCTTGACTCAACATTTTCTCTGCCATACCGAGTACTCCATGTTCAGCTGAAAATGCGACAAACGAGGCAGGCCGAAACAAATGTTTGCAGAAGGTTATGAACGAATGAAGACTCGCCACGGCAGCCTTTTCGTGTCTGGAATAGAACATGGAAAATTGGCCTTTGCCACACAGAAGAGACTAATCAAGAGCGGTGAACGGATGGTTGCTGATGTCATCAGGCTTGCAACACAATCATCTGCACGGAGTTTGAAGA
Organism: Clitarchus hookeri; assembly: GCA_002778355.1. Lineage (NCBI taxonomy): Eukaryota > Metazoa > Arthropoda > Insecta > Phasmatodea > Phasmatidae > Clitarchus > Clitarchus hookeri. The sequence goes on along the minus strand of NQII01000461.1, from coordinate 851,922 downwards.
GAATTAAGAAAGCACATAAGTCGCTCCCAACAATCACACCTTACACTCCAGAAGAAGCCCTTGCCCTTATCGTTGGTTCACGTGGGATGAAAGATTATTTAAATATTCAGAGTGGTGCCAAGATAAGAGGTGCAAACATATATCCACCATACGATTTTATTTCACAGGCAAAGACACAATGCTATCCAGAAAACATAGTTGTCAATGAAAATTAAGCCTATTGCCCGTTACAAGAATTGCTTGATCACGCAGTCACCCATTTATATGAAGTACAGTCCAACAATCTGGAGCAGTGCCTACCCGAAAATATAGACACAACCGACATGCACTATAAATGGGGCTTGGATGGAAGTGGTGGGCATAGTTTATACAAGCAACATCTCTGCAACAACGACAAATACTGAGATTCCAAGACCATACTGTGTACAGTGGTTCCTTTGGAAATGTCATGTATGGAACATGGTGCGAAAATGATTTTATGGTGCAATCCCAGAGTACGAAATATTGTCGGCCCATAAGCTTCAGACTGAAAAAAAGACACCGAAGAGAATATGAAGTAGGAATTTGCAAGTGCTGAGGCAAATAAATATACGTGAACTTCGCCCAACCAACATTTCTCGGGCATCTGATACGAAGCAACTGCACTTTACACATGTACATTTATGTACTATGCTTGATGGCAAAACCGTGAATGCTTTGATGGAAACAAAATCGACGTAAGCGTGTAACTTCTGCAAAGTCACACCAAAAGACATCAATAACCTGGATAATGTCGTTAAAAGATCCTGTAACATCGATGCTTATCAACACATGATTTCTGTTCTTCATGCGTACCTGCAATCTTTCGAGTTTCTTCTGCAGATTTCATATAAGCTAGTCATAAGGCAGTGACAGGCAAGGGGAAAGGACGCGAAGGCCTCTACAAAAGCACGGAAAGATATCGTAGCCAACAGATTCTACGAAGAGATGGGTCTTGTAGTTGATCAGCCCAAGCAAGGGGGAGGTAACAGTAATGGTGGAAATACCGCAAGGACATTCTTTGACAACCCGGATAAAGTGGCTGACGTCTGGATTGGACAGTACGATAATACAAAGGTTGTCTCATATACTTTGCACACTGTCTAGTGGTCACTATATGAAGGTACAGCAGTTTCGAGATTACTGTTTGGATACAGCAAAACTGCTAGTAGACATATGTGGCTGGTGCAAAATGAGTGCCACAGTACACAAACTGTTAATACATGGCAGTACAATAGTCAAGACCTGGCCTTATCATTGCATCCAGGGCAATTGTCAGGATGTTTTGGAACCGAGCCATAAGTTATATAAGAACGTACGCTTATTTCATGCTAGGAAACGTCTCGTATAAACACAAATAGGGATATTCTATTTTGGATGCTCTGTCTTTAGTTCCTGTGGTGTCGGGAAAACGAAAAGGAAACCACAGACAACGGAAGCCATTCCCTACAGACGTAATTTCAATGTTAGATCTTCCAAATTGGTTGCATGGACAAACAACAATGGATCAGGCGGACAATGTTGCTTTTGACCATGTAAACGAAGAGGTTGATACTGGTGACGACCCTAGATCGTAAATATGCACTTATGCCATGTGTACTTTCTTTTGTCGAACGGTTTACCAATGTTACATATATATGTAACTTACATTTGTATTGTTTTCTATGACACTAACATGCTATGCGTACTTCGATTCTCACATTTCAACTATTTCTATATATTTACATATACACCGAAGAGCCAAAAAAACTGGTATAGGCGTGCGTATGCAAATAACAGGGGTATGGAACCAATCAAAATAACGCGATGCGGTTGGCAGTTAGATCGGTTACTGCTGCTACAACAGCAGGTTATCAAGATTTAAGTGAGTTTGAACGTGGTGTTATAGTTGGCGCACGAGAGATGGGACATAGCATTTCCGAGGTAGCGATAACATTTGGATGTTCGCGTACGACCATTTCACGAGTGTACCGTGAATATCAGGAATCCGGTAAAACATCACATCTTCGACATCGCTGCGGCTGGGAAAAGATCGTGAAAGAACGGGATAAACGACGACTGCCAAGAATCATTAAACGTGACAGACGTGCAGCCCTTTCTCAAATTGGCGCAGATTGGATTTGTGGACTGCCCTGCAGGGTTCATGGTGTGTATTGCCTCCTGCATACCTTCAGACATTAGTCGAGTCCATTCCACACGTCGTCTTGCAGCACTTCTGCGTGCTCGGGGGCCCTACACGATATTAGGCAGGTGTGCCAGTTTTTTTTTTTTTGGCTCTTCAGTGTACATATTATTGTATGTACATATGTATGTATGGGACAGGTGTGGAACACCAAATAACATGCACTGGGACCGTTGTTTACACGTGGCTATTTTTGTCCGGTTAAATGTGTGTTTTCCTTGCATGCGGCGTATTAACCAAGGTCGTTTAGCAATACCTTATACTTGGAGCAAAAATAGGCGGAAAAAAATTCACAATTTTATTTTCCTCTTATTATTAAATTACGTGGTTTCCGGGCCTCTTCTCAAACTTTGCCCACGTGGTCATTTTACCCACGCATCTTGATGTGTCAATTTTGACCGCTTTACGCATATGTAGTCTTCAATTTCTTCAAAAATATACGAGAGCGGGTTCCCGCGCGTCTCTCTTACCAGGCTGGTCAAATGAAACTCTATTCCTTCTACAGTTTTAAGGTGACGTTCGATCGAAACGTCCTTCAAAAATCGTAACTGACTTTTACTATGTACGACATATTAATGTAAAACTATCCCAAAATTCTTAAATTCAAAAAATAAATAATAATGAAATTATCTTCTTTCACATTAAATTGTAAAATAAAAGTTTAATGTAACATGTGCGGTATAAATCTTAACTGCCGATAGGCTCGTACATATTTTCAAACAAAATATTACATATTGATAATTTATAACAATGATACCTGCCAAATGCTGAAGTTTGGAAGTAAGTATTGATTCTGCTCTGCGGCGTGAGGCGCCAGCACTTGATGCTAGCCCTCAGTGATAGGGCGTAGAAATACGTCGACACTGTTGTCTCTAGGTCCAATTTACTAATGAATTACACTTTATTTGTGAGTTCACATAATCGAGTTTTATTGTTGCTTGAACAGGTTAACTGGTACATGAACTCACGAGACAACTCCCTCCCTTTTCTGTACGTAGATTACGTAATACTTGTCGCGGCGATTTTGTGTTCGAGGGGGGGGGGAAGATTCTTCACACTTGGTGTAGGACTACTTATCTGACACTGCAGCGCTGTCTTCCCTCGGCTGGCGACCTGGAACTGCTCTCGAACTTGGTGGGCGTCTCGGCGCCTGGCTTCGAAGTTCCTTCTTCCCGGGTCCACGCAGTACTCTGCGCCTGACGACGGCCGGCTGCCGTTGACGTCTGCTCGCGGATTCGCTCCGTCCCCTTCCGTTTCCATCGGCCGACTGCCCCGCTTGGTCCTCCTCCTCGTGGTTATGTAGGCTCGATCACCATATTCGACTTGCCCCATCTCTGCACGTGTCCGGGGTGCTTGTTGTCCCCCTGGGTCATAAAACACATGGCCGCTGCTCGTGTGGTCCGCAGCTGGCGTGGCGTCGTCCCTTGGTTCTGCCCTGGAAGTTTATTGTCCCGTTCTGCACGCACGTCCGCTAAAAGCTCTCATGGTTTATTGCGGTACAAGCCCGGGACAGACGCTGCTGGTGGTGGGATCTCGGTGTCCCTTGGGCAGCTGCAAAATGCAGCTGTGTCCGCACCCTGGTGCCTTCCGTTGTCTCCAGATGTCGTCTGCACGTGCAGGAACAGTTGCACGTGCAGAAACCTTTGGTAGCGTGCCTTTGCAGCTGCGAGGCTCCTGGCGTCACTCTTCCGGCACATCCACAAAACCCTTAATCCTTATTGCGGTCGTCCACCTGCGAGCTTCGCCAGAGCGTGTGTTCTGACGAATAACATATAGGGACGCAGAATGCGTCAACAACAAAACATTATTTCTTTTAAACTTTACGAGATACTGTCTATTCACACTAATTTTTAACTATTTAACTTCAATTTCGAACTGAAAATTAAATTGCTGTTTGTATTGATTCCTTAGAGGAGCAAATGTCATAAGCGATATCATTAAAAAAATATAAACATACCAGACACACTGTCAGGGCAATATCCAAAACGTGGAAATATTGTTATTATTTTTTTATTACAATATATATTTCTGATACTCCCCAGATGTATCAGTAATTCAAGCCATAATCACTGTTCTTAGGTTACCTATATACTTAACTCTTCGCTTATTAATTAAAAATATTCGATCAAAATGTTTATTGCCATACATTTACGTCATCCGTGACCGTCACTCATGAAACAGGTCCTAAGTTCGTATAGTCCAGCTGGTCAGTTTCTGCTCTCCCGATAGTCGCACATCGGACTTACTGATCATTGCGCCCACATCGCACGCACTCGACACTGACTGCCATGACTCCCCGACACAGAGGCACGCCGCGGTTTTTATAGCTCAGATCACCTGGCCCAGAAGTTTTTTCGTACTTCGTGTCGCGCCGATGATTGAGGTGATGACGTGGAAATTCGCGCAGTGGCTGGCAAATTGTGGATTATTCCAGCAGTGACGTCAGTGCGACTCGCTTGGTGGCTCCCCCTCCCCCTCCTGCATCGTCCAGTGACGTCGTACTGGGGAGCGACAACCACTAGGCCCTCCCGGAGGGGAGAGGGAGAATGACACGTAGGCGAAGCGGTCGCGCATGACGTGTCGAGTATTGTTGGGGCCGCAGTGGCTGAGCGGTTAGACTGATCGCCTCCCACCAAGGCGAACCGGGTTCGATTCCCGGCCGGGTCTTTCCCGGATTTTTGCAAGTGGGAATCGTGCCGGACGATGCCGCTGGTCGGCGGGTTTTCTCGGGGACCTCCCGTTCATTCCGGCGCTGCTCTATTCTCACCTCATCGGCTCTAGGACCTCGTTTTAACGACCGCCCGAATCTCTCAACTCATCTTAATTCGAGTCTCGTTGGTTTCATGTTATCGTAATGTCGGAAAAGACAACGTGTAAACAACACGACTCCGCATTTTTTTTTAACCTGAAAATACAAATATGCAAAAATTCTAAACCCAAAGCAATTCAATCTTACAAGTTCACATTTTTTCCATTGAAAATAAAACCTTAGACCCTTCTAATAGTAATTTGGCCATATGGGGTTGTGTCAGTGACGGCTCCGAAGTAATATTCTGACGCTGTTCCACTGCTCTGAACGGTACTTTTTTTTATCACATTGTTACGAATTATCTTTTAAGCCAATTCATGTTTGAAAGTTTCTAAGGACGTAGCTCAATAATGAGTCATGATTAGGTAGAGCACAACATGATTAGATGAGATTTATTGAACATAAGGATTATACAATAACTATTTACGTGACTATTGATCGGGGTAGCTTAAATTGAATACCAAGATGCTTATTAATTAGATTAAGATGTAATACCTCACGCCATTACTGTTACAATCTAATTGGAAAGTCCCCACATTGGTCATGTTGCCGGAGGCTAATTCTAGGAGGTGGTTAACGATGGCCGGACACACCCATCTTCAGTGGTCTTCTCTCTTGTCGGGTCGACGATAAAAGACACCGCTCCCAGTGTTATGCTGACCTACATCGGGCGCGTTGTTTAATATTTTCGGTCTCGTTTACTGGCCTGTGGAGGGGATTTCTGCAGCTGTCTTTCGCAAGGTGTTGTTGCAATCACGCTCGTGCCCTCGTTCAATGTTTGAAGGTGTGGTCAGGTAGGCCGTTCAGCTAAGGCCTGATAACATCATAACAACGTGGTGTACGTTGAGCAAGATGAAGCCAGTTTTACGGAGCCGTGCTACAAAGTGAAATAATTCAGCAGTTGTAAGTTACAGTATAATTTATATAATTTAGTTACGTTATGTAGTTTAATGTTCATTTAATTGCTGCTTCGGAATTTCACAGGGAAAATGTACGGTCTTCGGCACATGGTATATTATGTTATATTTAAAATTAACGAAATACTGCACATTATATCTGTTAATACATTTCAACTTCTGTAATGTGCATTTTATAAATTTTAAAATTCCACAATAAAGAGAACAATTTAACACATTGTCCACTACATATTTGAAATTGTATGAACTTATATGTTACTTCTTAACAATAATTAAAGGGATATGTGCTAGTAATGGCTTGAACATGTATAAAACTTGATTTTGAAATGAATTTGTTGCATTCACTTCAAATAAATTTTTTACATTTCTGTTTAAAAAAAAACTAGCCAATTTTTCGCTTGTGATTATAATTGCTGGCAAACAAAAGCGTTCATTTAAATAGGTCAACTACTAAGCAATGTTTTTACTTTGTGTTTTTGTTTGGGTATGGTGTGATATAAAACACATGTTCTATAATGTATGTTACAATAGTGTGCGGAACGTCCAAGTCTCCACGGTTGTCTTATGGATATACTTGGAATTGACTTTCTGCCCTCCCTGCACTGCAAGGGCTCTAATAGGGTGTTAAACACTTTACCATTTTGTTATAATGTAATTTAAATATAACATGATTTCAAGCTGTGATTATGTTAACCGCCTGCCAATGGTCTTAAAACTTGACCTTAAACACGCTTGGGATATAATATTTTAACGCTAAATCGTGTATTAATTTATGTCTACTAGTTTTTTGGAAGTCAGTATACGAGTGCCAAGAAAGAGAAATGTATGATACCGGTTTTTGCAAATTTTGCGAACAATTGTTTTGCTGTATTGTTGAATTTTGACGCGAATAAGCCATTCAAATCATATAAACACACGGGGTACCATGATGGAAATGGCGATGTAACATTTGCAGGGCGATCCATTCCGACACGGTAACTTCGTGACTTATTTCATGATTGATATAAACGTACGTTCGTTCGATCGGGTTTACGACAACGATACGAGCATGACCTTGAGTTGGCGCCGCGTTTCCGCGTGGAGCGGGTGAGGGCCCGCTGCGACTGGCGGCGTTTTTGGGGCGCGGGCGAAAATTTCCGTGCTTCGTATCTCGCGACTCCGATGTTCTAGCGCGCTGATTTTGGTGCTTAGCGAAGGATCTCGCCTAGGTCTGCCGGTTGAAGCCATAAAACCCAAGTATCCATTTCGTTACTTTTCTCTCATTCCCATATCCCAAAGAAAATATTACCCTTCAACACAGACGTATTAACGTAAAAACCCACGTCCGTGTCTCCGCCACAGCAACACCCCGATTTTTTTGGGGGATTTTTAATACGCCGTAAATGTTTACTTTCTTTTCTTTTTGTTGCACAAGGCATTTTGCCAAAGGAATGTGTACAAGTACAAACGTATAGAGAAAAAAAAAAATTTACTAGTACACAAGTGTTCAAGTTGAGTTGAGACGTTTACGGTCTTGAGTGTGGGGGCCGCGGTGGTGTAGTGGCCATATTACTCGCCTCACCTAAGCGAGCTGGGCTCGATTCCCGGAGCCCCCCCCCCCCCNCGGGGTCTAACCCGTATTTTCGCACGTGGGAATCGTGCCGGACGATGCCGCTTGTCGGCGGGTTTTCTCAGGGATCTCCCTTTCCCCCACCTTGCATTCCTGCGCTGCTCCATACTCACCTAACTTCACTTCACTCTCATCGGCTCCCGAGACCTCGATGTTATGAGCCGCTCAAACCTCTCCACCAGTTCCTGCGAATTTGTATCGTACACACTAGTCCATTAACGTTCTGTAGTAATGTCAGTTTCCGAAATGACGATTATTTTATTATACAACGGTGAGGACACACATGATAACATACTCGCTAGTGTGCGCAATGTAATATTTACGACGGTACTCAGCAAGGTGAGCGTCAACGATGATAAACGCCCAAGAAGATTCTCACGGCTGCTAATGGGATATTAATTAAACTGAATTTAAAAAAAAGTTATACGTTCGCGAGAGACGATCGCATGAGTGCAAATGCTGGTTGGCTTTTGATTTGTGTTGCTGGTTTTTTTTTATTCCAGTTATCTCATGACTTGCGATAAAATCTGTAACTTGGGCATTAGTGTCGGCTATAGAAGGATGAACACTGGTCTAGAAGAGACTATTACGAGAAAATCCCCCCCCCCTTTTTTTTACTGTTCGTTCGCGCGCAAAAACACGCCTCTGAACGGAGCGGGAATCATTTTCTCTTCGCTGGTTTGCAGCGTCCGGGCGTCGATCAAGAGCCGGGTAAAGGCGGGATAGTTAATTGACACTTTGGCGAGAGCGGGCCGTTAACACCGGCGGTGGTCTTGGCACGTTCGAACACTGCAGTTGAGTCATGCGTCCGAGATACCGTATAATTAAGCGTTGCCAGGGTTGCCAGGCTGGGCGATTTGTCACCGTTTGTGCTGCTTCAAGGCGAAAATTCCGAAAATGCGACTATCGCAATTTGTGAGGTTTTTTTTTTTTTAATGAATCTGCTATATTTGGACTACTTGGAATAATTTACATAGTATTGATATATTTTGTGATTGTAAGAAAAATAATTAATTCTCATAAGTAAGATACGTCTTTAGTAACGGTAATGATGACCACCGGGGGCATGCATTTGCAGAGAGACTCTTTGTCACTCACTGCGGACGATAGATGAACATACCATTACTCAATCGTTTATGCATTTAACATATTTCTTTTATGTTATGTACATTTTTTTAAAGTTTAAAACAATTCAAGTTTAATGCATACAACATTTTACATGAAAAATTTACAATATATTAAAATAATGCAGTTGGTATAAAGTTTACCAAAATTATGCGACGTTGGGCGATAAAAAAATTGGCCATTTAGGCGACTTAATCAAAAACAATCCGGCAACTCTGTGCGTTGTTAGAGTCGCAAGAGGGGCGTTATCGCTTAGCTATCTTTACGAGGTGAAATGGTATTCTGTAACTCAATATGTCTCCGTGATAGTCTTACGAATGCCTTGTGACTATCTGTATATAAAGGCCGGCCAACAAGGTGTATTATGAACGAAAGTGGAACGAAAATGGCCGACGTATTGAGATTTATTCTACTAATACGTCTTAGAGAAAGTAAAACGTTGTAAAATGCCCTAAACAGAAAAATATTATATTCTGTTATATTTCCGCACAAATACACGGTGTCTGGAATACATTTAAGGAGTATATTTTATAATTCGCTAGTGACACTCTCGCTTTAACGTAACTACGAAGTGACGGATTTGGCCACTGGTCAGTGCTGCTATATCGTGATGCTCAAAATGAACTAGTACCACCTGAAATCTTGTATCCATAGAAATAATTAAATTTATTTTAGTAGTTTTGTTCGAAAGTGTATTGAGAAATAAATTCCACCTATAGTTAAAAATTCACTATAATAACAAAATTTGTGACAATGCCTTCTGTTATAACGGGGGAAAAAAAAATCCAATTCAACAAGCATATCGTTGATTTCAGAACACAGCCTGCTGCGTTGCCAAACGTACATATTTGCACAAAGATATCAATAAATATATGGCTAACAGAATACCACATAAAGACGCCTACGAGTAACTTTCGTTGTAGCCCTCTTTATGATAAAGACGATCACGTTGACTGTTTTTAAGCAAGCTCAAGCTAGAGAAAAAAGGCCCCTGGTTAATTGCACTTGACATTTTATATCCCCCTCCCCCCCCCTTTTTTCCATCTGTTCGTCGAGAGCCAGCCAGCCAGAAAATAAAACGAAACGAAAGAGAGGCTGAAGTGCGAGGCAGGGCGCGCGAATAGCTGTGCCTACAAATAAATACAAACGCGTTAAAAAAAAAAAAACAGTCGAACTGCAATGCGAAGCGGGTAATAAACAACGTGCCAGTTAGGAAACCGCCGAATAGTGCTCCCCTTCCCCCCGCATATTTCACCGCCCTCTTCTTCTTCCTCTTCTTTGCCGCATGGCCGGAGTGAAAACCGGAATGACTGGTGGGTAAACGTCCCTCCCGATCAACCTTTCTCTTCTAGTGCTTCAAACACCTTTTAAATAAAGAAAGTTCTATCCCATCCCATGTTCCAGTAGAAATATTTTTCTGCTTCATAAATTGCATGCAATTTTGAAATTATTTTCTGTCGAGGGGTTTTTACGGTGCCTATACCGGTTTCCCCCCCCCTCCCTTTGTACACTTGAAATAGAAAAAAAACTGGTATAGACGTCCGTATGCAAATAACAGAGGTATGGAACCAATCAGAGTAACGTGATGCGGTCGGCAGCGCCTATATAAGACAACAAGCGTCTGGCAAAGTTGCTAGATCGGTTACTGCTGCTACAATGGCAGGTTATCAAGATGTAAGTGAGTTTGAACCTGGTGTTATAGTCGGTGCACGAGAGATGGGACATAGCATCTCCGAGGTAGCGATAAAATTTTGATTTTCGCGTACGACCATTTCACGAGTGTACCATGAATATCGGGAATCCGGTAAAACATCAAATCTTCGTCATCGCTGCGGCCGGAAAAAGATCGTGAACGAACGGGACAAACAACGACTGACGAGAATCATTAAACGTGACAGACGTGCAACCCTTTCTCTAATTGGCGTAGATTTCAATGCTGGGGCATCAACAAGTGCCAGCGTGCGAACTATTCAACGGACCATCATTGATATGGGCTTTCAGAGCCGAAGGCCCACTCATGTACCGTTGTTGACTGCACGACACAAAGCTTTACGCTTCGCCTGGGCCCGCCAACACCGCCATTGGACTGTTGATGATTGGAAACACTTTGCCTGGTTTGACGAGTCTCGTTTCCAATTGTATCGGGCTGATGGACGTGTACGGGTATGGAGACATCCTCATGAATCCATGGGCCCTACATATCAACTGGGGACTGTTCAAGCTGGTGGAGGCTCTGTCATGGTATGGGGCGTGTGCAGTTGACGTGAAATGGGACCCCTGATATCTATAAATACGACTCTGACAGGTGACAGATACGTAAGCATCCTGTCCGATCACATGCAGCCATTCATGTCCATTGTGCATTCCGATGGACGTGGACAATTCCAGCAGGACAATGCGACACCCCACACGTCGAGAGTTGCTACCGAGTGGCTCCAGGAACACTCTTCTGACTTTAGACACTTCCATTGGCCACCTAAATCAGCAGACATGAACATTATTGAGCATATCTGGGATATCTTGCAACGTGCTGTTCAGAAGAAATCTCCATCGCCTCGCACTCCTATGGATTTGTGGACTGCCCTGCAGGATTCATGGTGTGAATTGCCTCCTGCATACCTTCAGACATTAGTCGAATCCATACCACGTCGTATTGTGGCACTTCTATGTGCTCGCGGGGCCCTACACGATATTAGGCAGGTGTGCCAGTTTTCTTGGCTCTTCAATGTAGATCAATTAGATTAGCATGGTAGGTAAACATTGCCCCAAATGCGGCCATGTTTACCCAATCCCAGTAAATGAACATGTGGCTTTGTAGTAAGAACTTTCCCTGCATGCCCAAGCGTAAGGTGCTCAGCCCTGAGGCGCACTTGGGTCCTTTCCCCTACCCAGGACCTCCGACCCTCCCTCTGGATTAAGGTAGGTTAGAAAAAAATGTTTTAAATTGCCGTCGGAGAGGCGTCAAAACTATTTGCGGGACGCGATCTTTCCTTCTCTCGCTAGCCCACCTTCCGTTTGTCCATCCCTATTTTTTTCCTCCTCTGTAACATCTCCTTATTCTCTACCTCCTCAACCATCCACCCCCTCCCCTTCTTTATTTCCCTCGCAGTTCTTCAAGCTATACTTCGTGCCGCACGCATGCATTAAAGGCGTTGACCATTGAAAAAATAATTTTATATTTGTAACACATACGGTTTAACTTGTATACATTATAGGTAACTACATTTCGTCACATAATTTTTTTAAATTTAGGTATCGTGGTGTTTGCAAAATTCCAAATAAACGTCAAAATTTTAGTTATTGTCTTAATTAATTTGAAGGCATTCTTTGCAATAGTTATTTTACAAAAAAATCAGTGGCAGACACAAATAAATTTGCAAGAATTCCCTTACTTTCAGCAATTCTTTTAAATAACGAGAACTTTTCCTTGTACGATTTTATAGACGTTTTGGAGTAGCTCTTGGAATCTTCTTTCAGTGTGAATGATCTCATTTCTGAAGTTGAGTCAGTTTATATTTTTTGTACATTTCTAAAATAGTATAATTGTAATTTAGACATGTATTTATGCGAAAACTATGTGCCAATATATATGCCAGTAAAGAGTACGGAGTTAAAATGGATAATCAATGTTAAAGAAATTCGTTTTCAATACACCACTTTTGAAGATAACGGTTTTGAACCAAAAAAAAATCGAACTCCTCTTTATTATAAATTACTGATACCTAAAAATAACATTGTGAAAAAAAAATATATTTTTTAATTTTTTAAAGTGTAAAGTGTGCCCTGATTTCTTAACGTAGACGTATTCCTTAAGAAATGCCACTTAGGGTACTTTCCTGTTCGAAACGGTTATCTTTAAAATTGGCTCATTGAGAAGGAATTACTTTAGCATTGATTCCCCGTTTTAACTATGTGGCTCCGGGCTTGGCAGGGAGCAAGCGATTAAAAAACTGTAGCACATTTTGTTGTGGCGTGTAAACGCAAAAAGCATTTAAAAAACGTTCCGTGCTCAAATACATGTTTCAAGTTCTCATCTCAACCCCAAGGATTATTTGCGTTACCGAAATCAGTAATAGGTTGTAAATTTGTATTGCAGAAACTTCAGAGTTGTCTTTAGACACACATCGTACTTTCATGTTTATGATCGTGCCATAAAAATAATAGTGCCAGTTCAGACGAGACGCAGACTGCACGTCAGTATAGCGCCTCGCGCGTAGAGGCGAAGAGGGAAGTGGTGAATGTGCAAGAGTCGGCTTAAGGCCCCTTCACACGATCATATTTTTCTTCAAATTACTTTCAATTTTTATTTAATTCAATTAATTGAATGCTATGTGACGTCATAGAAACGTCATAATACGCGGCCATTTTCTCTTTCAATTGATTGAATGTCTCGTGTTCCTTCAAGTGAAGAGATTTGGGCGGCTCTTTCTTTACAACGAGGTATTGAGAGCCGATGAGGGTGATTGAGGTGAGTATGGAGTATCGCCGGAATGAAAGGGCGAGGGAAACGGGAGATCCCTCGATGAAACACTCCGACCAGCGGCATTGTCAGGCACGATTCCCACATGCGAAAATGCGGGAGTCTCCCGGGCCGGGGATTGAACCCGGTTCGCCTTGGTGGGAGGCGAGCAGGAGAACCGCTCAGCCACCGTGGCCCCTGTAGCATGAGAAGCAGAGGTGGCATAATACGAGGGTAGGCGATGACTGGGAATCCATGACATTTGCGTATCACTGAAAGGATTTTTTGGAGTTTTTTTCCCCCACAAGTAAGCAGAATGAAGATTTTGCAGGAGTCCGCAAAGCTAGAGATGCTGTATACATTGCTAAGCTTTAACTTTGCTTTGATAGCCATCGTCCATTCTCTGTAATAAACATCATGTCAATAGTTACTGGAGTCAAGGGCGATACCACAATCATGTGCTATGTTCTTATAGCAGTTGGCAAGCAAGCGATAGCTAAAAGGTTGGAAAACCTTTTTCAGGTATGAAGTCATGAAAAGATCGGGGAACACCCTCTTTCCAGCCTGAATTATTCTATTAAAATTCATGATGATACCTAGTAGTCACCCCTTTGCTGATTTCCCAAAGGATATCCATCATTATCTATATCGATATTACATATCGATGACGACTTGAAGACATACTTGCAGCACGAGTTGTCTCCATTTGTCAACCCTCTTTGATGAATTTGGGGTGCGTAAAAATATCTTCGTGCGACGTGTTTGAAGCAACAAAAAAAGATGTCAACCTGGTCAACTTTGACATTTTTGCGGATGATCGGTTTGTCTTACATAAAGTCAAATGGTCAAGAGGTTCCACGATTTTGACGATCTGCCAAAGCTACATCAATTACATCCTCAAACATTATTCTAGTAAGAGTTGTACAGTGATTATTTTATGGTTATACCAGCACAGCAAACAGGACACAAGTAGCTGAACAGAGCAGAAGATATTGGTGCCTTTGACCCCAGCCAAACGAGAAATATTATATGTGGAGCCAAGCCATGGCAAGACTGAAAGAAGACTCTATTCGTCCAAGGATTTATAAGGGCTGGGACTGATAAGCAGCAATTTTTTTCATGCATGCATTTAGCGGGTGTGATGCAACACCAGCATTACAAAAAGTAAAACGTAGCTGTTTTAAACATTTTTAAGAAGCATACTGATATCAGTGATATAGTTAACGTGTTCAACCGTCCCAACTCTTTCCACGAGGCAGATTGGCTACCTCCGGAACTCTGGGGATGGGAGCACGAGCAGAAATGTCCCATGCCATTGTCAACCAAAGACCCTGTCACATAAGAAGGAGTTCCAACCCTCATATTCTGCAAGTGCAGCACTGGCTGTGATTGAGGCAACTGTGGGCCCAGAAGAGCTGCAACGAAATGCACCACCATTTGCCACAACTGCCGTGGAAAACGCCTAACTGGCATCAGTGTAATTCTGGAAGAGGACGACGATGACGAAACCGACGACTTGGAACCACTGAGACCAGCGATGATGATTCAGGACCTTCTGGCAGCTGTTGATGAATTAGTCTCAGGATCCTCTCATACCAGTAAACAACATAAAATAATGTAAATATAATGAGAATCAAGTATAATGTAAATTAATTTTTATAATCCATTCATGCACCAAAAAAATTATGTTACAAATCAGTACTGTGATATAAAAATTACAGAAACGAGTTTTTTTTTTTATGTTTCTTCATAATATTTACTACATTTCTCTTATTAATTATTCGTAAAGATGTGTGTTCAGGTCTGTGCTGTTGAATTATGAGCATACATGTGTGAAACGAACAGCGATAATGTAGCGATCAGCATGAAGTTCGACATTCACGCCAGATTATCTCAGTAAGTATAGGAGAAAAAAAGTTAATGAGATTTTTTGTAGGAAATTTAATTTTTTAATTTTGTAAATATTTTTGAGCTACGCTAACCCTTTTAGAAATATTCGTGAACAAAAAAAGGTACCAATTTTTTAAGATAGATTGATATAATCATCACTAGATGCCTATATACAAGTGTGCCAAGTTTCAAAACTTTCATATTTCTTTCATCTGAAAATACTGTTTTGACCGGACTCGATCATGAGAATCAGACAGTGACCAAAAAACGGCAAGTTTAAAAAAAATCGGATTTCAATCTGTTGAAGGCCTTTATTTGGTCTTAGCTTTCTGGTATTAACAGTGCCTTAACAAAAGGCTGCGATGGTTTAGTGGTCAGACAACTTGCCTTCTACCGTGGCCAACCGGTGCTTTCGAACCATTATTTTCACATGCACGAAACGTGGCGGTCGTCGCTGTCGTTAGCCGGTGGGTTTTCTTGGAGTACTCCTTTTTTTCGTCCACCATAGTATTCCGTCGCTGCTCCATCCCCGCCTCACTTCAGGACTTAAGACATCTGGTAAGCACCGCCCGCATTTCTCACGTTCTCATTTTCTTCACACATTACACACGACATCCGTTGCCATCATCTCAGAGGAAGAGGTCAAGGTTAATGACAGAATGATCAGCAATCGCTTATTTCGTTTTTTCTTCCGCGGTAACCATAGACTGTTTATTAATTTAATTATTTAGTAATCCTCGGTCGCTCCAACAGAGGCCTTGCAGGCCAGGCGATATCAAATTTGTCAAGTGTTACAAATTTTTCGTACAAAAGACAAACGTAATACGTATAGAAGTTACAAAGACAGCTAACAAGAAAATGCAAAACACAGCTACATGTTACAATTAGTCTCAAACGATTGTACATTAGGTACATGGAACACACTTAAATAAAATAAATAGACATGCAGGTAAAATAAGTTACAATTAGAATAACAACCTAAGCTGTGAATTATATCCAATATTTATGTAGACATTTTGTAGGAATTTATAATTTTCTTATCAGACCTCACACGCAAAAAACTTCATCAGTTGAGTAAAAGTTACGCTTCAGGAGGAAGCCCTTTAGTGCAGTATTGAACATTTTGACTTATCGATTGAGTTTTGTATATTTTTGGCAGCTTATTGAATAATGTAATACAGGAGAAGTGAACAACTTTATGTAATAATTTCAAGTGATTGCTAGGCAAGTGCAGTTTGTGACTATTTCTAGTATTGTACGTATTTGCATAATAATCTTTTTTTTTTTTCAAAGTAAGTGGAGTTTTTCACTACGTTACCACCGAGTAAATGTACTGAGATGTCACTGTAAATATACGTAACTTTCTGAATAGGAAGCACAAAGAAAGCCCGTTGTATATTATTTGTCGACTAAATCGCATTGCGTGAGTAATTTATTATTATAGTTATTAATGAATTGCGGTAGTGTTTAGTTCGTATTCGTTAATTTTATATTTTAAAAAAGAATAGGGTGGGCGAAATACCTAAATTTTTCTCGTATCCCTCCTCCGACATCTGCACTATTCTATCTTTCACATGTCCGGAAAAAAAATAGCGTAGCGAGTGATAGATTACATTATATTTTGAATTAACAGCAGAATTGCGTATTTGACGGGGAGATCGGAATTCGTTATAGAACTGTAATAGGCAAAATTTTCGAGAAAAAAAAACTGCCGACAGACTTTAAGTTGCACCTCAGGAAAATTTAGTCAGAGAATTCCTGTGCAAAGTATGTGTGGAAGCTATCCTCAAGGGCAACAGCACGTTCAAATGTGGCGTTGCAAAATATAATGTCAAAGAAATATGAACACCGATTTATATTAAGTCGCGTTTTCTGCATGCAACGTAACTGAATGAATGTGTTCGAGGTGCAACCATTGTTTGCAAATAGACTCTCTGCATAGTAACGTGGGGGGTTCGCATTCCTTTACATCATATGAAATCGTTGTTGTAGGCTTGTAATCAAGTTGTGATTACAGACCATCGATCACAATGGATGGCGACATGTAAAAGACGTTAATTATACCTACAGTGTGCGCACAATGTAGCTTGCAAACGCTACTAATTCTTTAGCGTCGTTACCTGTGCAGAACTTTTATGCGACTATCATTACAGTTCACAGATATCTTTCCTTGCGATCTTCTGGAGGAACAGATAGGCAGATAATTATTAGTTTTTTTATTTATTAGAAGTTTTGAGTGCCCCCAAACGGCGACAAGGCCCCAGTAGGGAAACATTAGACATTCAGAGACATTTGGGAATGGGGAAGGAAACCTTCCAGCATTCGCCTGGAGTGAATTCGGAAAATCCTGAGAAATTGAAATCAGGGTGGCCGGAGAGGGACTTGAACCCGGGACTCGAATTCATGAGTGCGAATCCGGTGTTTTACCACTGCGCCACCTTACTCTGTTACACAGATATTATACAGGATGTATCTAAATTTGACCGGCAAATTTCTGCTGCAGGTTAATCACGAAAAAAAGGAAGGTGGGGAACAAATGAACTAAAGTGAATCCAAAGGGCAGTACACATCTTTGAAGTTCGACCTGAAGCACTAGTCTATTACAAATAATGGAGAAAATATTTAAGACAGAATTCTGAGTGTCTGGATAATGTGTAACGTTAATTGTGACATGCGGATTAATAACCCATATTTTAAACCGCAAGTATGCTACCTCATCTTGGAGATTAATTCGAAATAAAGGTAGTGACCGTGATTATTCCCATGAAATGATTTTATGACAGTGACAGGTATTGTGGAGTTACCAGATCTTTGTTTTGTTACATAATACAGACACTCGGTGTTCTATCTTATATATTTCCTCCAATATTTGTATTGCAGTTTTGCTTCAGGTCCAACTTCAAAGATGAAGAATACCGTTAGTAAGCAATCTACGCCATAGGTCGTATATATGTTTTCGCCTTTTTAAGCGATTAACCTGCAGCCGAAATTTGTTGTTCGGAGTTTGATACATCCGGTATATCCAGACGGAGGCCAGGGATAGGAACAATCAGAAACTGAGTGAGACGGTGCAGTGGTTACATACTGGACTTGCATTCGGGAGGTCTCAGGCTCGATTCCCGCACTGAGAGAACAGCCAACAAAATATTTGTTTGTATTGGGCCAAAAATATATTTAGTTGCTCCAACAAAATATTTTGTTGAGTAAAGAAAAAGTTAAAGTAACAAAATTAATTTTGCTAATCTAACAAAGTACACTCTCGAGTGAACAAAGTACCTGTGTTGGGCCGAAAGAAATATGACTGCCAACAAAATATTTGGTTAGATCAACTGTATATGTTTTTTTAGCCACTCATTTGAGATTGCCTTCGTTTGAAAATAGAGCTCGAAAGTTTGTTTGTATTTTGTGAGAAAAATTAAGATAGTAACATTGTTTGTTATTGCATTTATTGATGCGTATAAACATTTTAATGGAAAAAGTTCAACAGGAAACTATAAAGTAAAGGTGCGAGACTTTAAATATTTATTTTCGCACGTTGTCCAGTATTTGAAATGTATGTATTTAAAAACATTCCGACTTAAGCTGAGATTGCTGAAACGTGACGCTAGGGTGCAAAACTCGGTCGGGTTTCGAATTTTTTTATATTAACCGAAATTGTTTAATGTAAGTAGGGCTTAAACAAACAATTTAGTTGCACCAACCAAATATTTGTCTAGAACAACGAAATAAAAACAACAAAATCATTTGGTTTCAGCAACAAAATATTTTACTGCCCCTACACAAACAATTAATTTGGTTGCGCTTAACTAAACTTTGTTACATTCAACATGACCTTTTCCTCGGTGCATTCCGGCCAACCTGATACGGTTTCTCGTGGTTTACAAAAATCGCTCCGAAAGAATGCTGGGGTGGGTCCTTAACCCTTTCAGTCACGGTGTCTTATATCTGGGTCGTTGCATATGAAGTTGTTTATTGATCTGCACTGTTCACAGTAGAAAATGCTGTCCAATTAAAGGTTCCCTACGTGTGGGGGAGAGAATTCGCCGCTGAGACTATATTCCGTAGCCTCACGAACCACTGCTACCAGCTACATAAAGAACCGATAGATTTGTATTGGTCCCGATGTATGGCACAGCGTCGTCTAGATATCAGTACAGTTCCTAACAAAAGATTTGTTTTTGCAACGCCTTGATTTACATGTTTATCTGTGGCTGGAAGGGTTAATGCAGGCCTTCGCCGATTCCTTTTCCGCTCCTGCTTCGCTGAGAATCTTGCTCCTTCTCTAGTAACCTCGCTGTTAAAGAAACGTTGAGCACTACATACTTAACTTACACTTTAAGAAATCAAATAACTCGGGGCATCACTGTGTCCTTAGGAGTCAGATCTTTGGTCGTTTCAGTAAGAAATACACAGTGGCTATATGAACCCGTCTGCGCAGGTAATGCAAATGGCCATATTAAGTAAACAGCAAATGAGTGACGATTGCAAGACAAGAACCGCACAGGAGCGAACATATCAGAGAACAACGGCGTTCAACATTTGTCATAAGGGTCAGTCACAGTTATTTAATTACTATCATGTTGAATACAGACAGTCAAAATGGTGTATGTCACAGGAGCTCAAAACATAAAACATACAAGTACGAAACTTGTCCTGGTTCACGTTTCCAAGAAAAATAACGATTCGTGGCCTAGTATGAATTATCTTAATAGTGTATGATACACAAATGCGCACAAAATAAATTCATTGCATTCTATACTCATTTGAAGTCCAGACTAGAAAAATTTATAAATACCAATGTTTTGCGAAACACTTTTTACTATCTTTATAAGTAATAGTTTATGCGGCTATTTCTGCTGACGTGGAATTATAGTTTCAAGTCTGTGTCAACAAAATAGAGGAATGTCTTAGCGAAGAATGATTTTTAAAACAATAAAATAACTAAATTTTATGGAAAAAAAATTGTTCTGTATTACAAAGTTATGTACTTTCTTCTTTCATATGCAATTTAAATCGTATTTTTTTTACAATGTTGGTAGTGTGTGTTTTGCTTGTTAATGAACTCAGCATGTTGCATAGTCGGGCGCATATTCCATTGGAAGCCACTCTACGCTTACTTTAAAGGTGCCATTCCATCGTTTTAGGCGCACTATGCAACCCGCAATGATCCATTTTACTTTAAGGTTAAATTTGCTATTGTTCTGGCCATAAGAAAAATAAAATCATTAGAAGGTGTATTTGCACTATATTAAAGATGCAGTCGCTCTTGCTTGAAATGCTCTCCGATATCAGTTATAAGGACTAATTTAATTGTAATCTTTGTATCCCTCAAGGTTTTGATAAAACCATCGCTTGTGGCTATCAGAAAGCGTATTTCAAATATAAGCGACTCCTTTTCATTAAAATAAAATACATTTTCTAATAATATACAAGTCTTGTTCCTTAAACCATGACAAAATAACCCATAGATTAAATGGTGGTTTATCGGATTGCATAGTGGACCTGAAGAGCTGAAATGACTTCTTAAGATTACTATGTACCAGAATATTTTTTGTCAAATAGTTGTTTGCGCGAATATGCTTATCCTAGTAAATACATTCTCTAGGGATACTACTTTTTGCAAAAAAATAAAAAGTAAAATCCAATATAAGGCCGTATAGTTTTGCTTTGATAATATATTAAGGGTAGTCAAGCAGAAAAATTAACTGTGAAATGGTAAAATAAATTGCATTTTTAGAGCTTGCCTACGCATATCCCTTCATAGGTAGGAAAGCAGTACAACTATACAATTGTAGTTAAATCTGTGGGCTTTCATCTCGTGTTATGAAGTGCCATCGTTACAGGTCTAATTTGCACAGGATAGCGAAACTATGTAAATGCTGCAAGCCAGTTGAGCGATAGGGGTTAGGCGCGCGTGTTAGTGTTGGCCATATCGCTCCCTCGCTTCTGGGCTTTGGAAGTGCATAACGGATACACACGAGCCGTAAGATGCCCGTCTACCTGGATCTGTTATTAGCGTTTGAAGCCTAGGAGGGCGAGAGCGATAAGGTCGAGACTGCCACGCGCATCAAGTGCGCCGCCGCCACTAAGCACGAGGCTCTGAACTGGCGTGCAGTGTACACCTCGTGCCACGTTTACCTATCCGATTTTCAGGAGCGACCCTATTATTTTATTGCTGGAAAGTCTTTAGCAAGGTTCAGTGCAGGGCCCTTGGGTACTGTTGTGTGTATCTGATGCGCATATTGTGAGATACATCGTTAGGAAATAGCTGTTTTTAGCTACACTGGAGTGCTCTGAAATGGTGTTTCTAATGCGCGTGATGTCTTGAAAGCACTTAACAGGCACACTGGAGTAATAGTTTTGTGGGGAAACGTGTATTTCAAACACTCTGCAACATGAAGCTCTGGGTAGACTGGCCCCTGATGATGCACGTCGAGCACTCGGGGCAAGCCGAAGGAGTCCTTGCCACGCACCTTCACGACGCGCAAACGCGCGTCCCGGTTTGAGTTGCAACCTTTCTCCTCGACGACGCCTTTGCCAACTGTGAGGGGTTACCTCCTCCCCCTCCCCTTTCATCAGTCCAAAACACTGCCACCCTCCTCGTCGTCGCCGAGCTACCTCGCCCTTGCATGCAGGAATGCTGGGGGTAATGAGCCCTCCCCGTTGTAATTGGGTTGTTGCGCAACGTGCCATGCCCGCGCTCGAGCCACTAGAATTTCAGTAATGCATATCCTCCTTCCCCTCCCCCTTTTCTATTTTCCTGGTTCACCCCTGCTACCATAGGCTACACTTTGCGTGCCGTTATCGTGGAAGCTTTCACTCGGCCTCACTTGGCGCGAGGCCCCTGGCGAGGTAGGCTTCATCGTGCACGCCGTGAAGCTGTAACCTTGCCCGGCACGAGGCATGCTCTTTCTGCCTCTTTTTCTCTCTACTCGCTATTTTTCTCCTTTTTTGGACAAGGGCTATCATCATCTGCCCGGAAGCATCGTAATGCATATGGAGTAATGCATATGGAGAGGCGTCTTTGAGCGCGTAAAAACCTAACTGTGACAGAGGGGCTTTCGTGCCTCGTTGAGAGAGAGAGAGAGAGAGAGAGAGATGAGAGAGTGTGAGGGGGCGGGAGAGGGGGTGGTAATGACCTTCGTCCCTTGAAGGTTGACATAGGCTACGTTCCTTTTTTTTTACTGTCAGCAGCTGAGATCACTGACGAGTGTTCCTTAATTTACTGATGCTGCTGATGAGCAACTGACGAGAGGTGTTTTGGCGCCTGGGTTGTGGGCTACACTAACAACTGAGACCACTGATTTGCAGAACAGGTGGTCTGCAGTAACAGACGACCTAAAATGGTGATGGTAAACGATAATTCTAATCAAGAAATTGTAACATTGTTGCTATCTCCCAAGGATGCGAAGAGAGTGGGGATGGATTAGTGTTCAACTATTTTCACCTAAATGCCTATATTTTTTACAAATTAATTTCCTAGGTTACCAGTAATTTAGGGTAAAAAAGAGTAAACGTTTTTAAAATAAAGGTACGAGTCCAGGGGACGATTATTATTATTTATTGCAAATTGCTAATAATATTGTATACAATTTTTTTAATATTTAATAACATATTTTAAATTATAGAATAAAAACATATCATTCAAACAATATATTGGGACAAAGTATCCTAACACAGACTATATTTTAGCATTAGCATATGAGAAAAAAAATATGATGTTCTCATAATGTTTTGTTTGTTACACCATTACTAAATTAAACTCATTGTATTTTGATGGACTTCTTATGAAGATTGTCTAAATCTTACACGCAGAATTTGTAAAACTGATCACAACTCAAATGTTTGAAATACGTACACCGAGTTAAAAATAAAATTTTAACTAAGTTCACAATTTTTTATTATTATTATTGTTTTTTTTTGTATCCACTGAGCATTTATTAGACTGAACACTTTTACAATATTTGCAGCACGAGCTGCTACAAGACAAAAAAAATTCGCAAATCTTTAAAAACTCTTAACATGACACTTAACCACTGAAATATCTCACCCAGTTCTTGTATGATGACGAAGTGCCAAATACATCAGCTTCCTTCTTGGTTTTTTTATTTTATTTGAAAATCGATTAAACAGGACAGATCTATGAATGTTAACAACTTTACAGTTTCGTCCACTGGTGGGAAATTTGAAACTGATCAAAATTGTTTGTCCATTTACTTAAATATTACCAGGAATTGCCATTTATTTGCAACAACTTTTTCCTTTATGCTTATCACTGATTATTATCTCTCTGGCGCTTTCATAATTGTTTATATCAATTTTCATGTTTCCATAATTTTAATAGCAAAATTCAGCATATTTTAATTCCGGCAGTTTTTTGTTCACTGAGAAAATAATGGGCATTATTTATTCTATTGAGTTAATTTTACTTTCTAGGTATAGTAGCTATTATAGTAAAAAATATAAACATAAATTAATTACAAAAATTATACATAATATTAATTTCAAAGGACTTAAAAAACAAAAACATTTTCAAAGTGACTGGAGAATGCTCTTTAGTGAGGACATAATCTCAAAATTAGGAACATCTCATTTAATTAATAGCGGGAAACGAAGAAAATTACTTTGTTTTTTAGTAGTAAAGAAGTTGTTTGTACTCAATGTTAACACACGATGACAATTTCTTCAGTTCTTTTATTATGACAGTATGTATAATCATATATATTTGTAACACGTCTTTCAATGTCAATTGGCCAACCATCCACGTAATTCTGTACACAGTTATTTAAGATATGTCCATGGAATACTACACACTAATCTTCTCTTCCAAGAGAAGTTTGAAAATGACAAATACAGTGTTTGTCCACTTTCTGTTAATACCTCCAAAATTACTATTGTAACTGTCACCAGTGAAAGCACTTTGTTAACATTTGCGTGCTAGCCACAATACTAGACATAGTTTCAGATTTTTCATCTTGGAATTATGCTACTGCCAATAATTTATAAGAAATGCGTAAGTAGTTTATGATATTTCGAACAAAAAGCGTTTTAAAATTCGATTTTTGAGAGGGGCGAATAACTCCCTTAATTATCACTTTAGTGGAATGGTGTTATTCGTCTTATTTTTTCGTATGGAATAATTTATTGGAGATTTCCGTTTCCTTTGTTGTTCAATAACACCATCTAATATATAAAATTCTCCCGTCACAGTGTTAGTCACTGAACTCCTCCAAAACGGCTGGACCTATTTTTATGAAATTTTTTATGTATACTCGGTAGGTCTGAGAATAGATTTATATCTATTTTTTACACCCCTAAGTAATAAGGGTGGCCACCCCCAAACAATTTTTTTTTATTGTTTGAACAAAATTTTTATTTTTTATTTTTTTATGATGTGGCATCAAAAAATACATACCCTCCTAAATTTTCACCCTTCTACCACCAACCCTTATTTTTTTATAGCGATATTAGTAATTTAATAAATTTTACCCTAGGTCGATAACTGATCAATTATCATCGATCATTTATCGATCTAGGTTACAATTTATTCCCACCAGGTGTCTCCCAGTGACACAGCACGGAGTAGCCGGTCTCCACTTTCTCTCACACAATAACCTTTCTCTTATTCATTTGTGCTCAGATCGTAGTAGTGACGTGTTTACAATTATATTTTCAATAATTAAGTGTACTTCTTAATTAACTTTATTATTGATCGCAAAGCTGTAATTGTTTGTATTTCCATTTTATTAATATTTATTAAATTATCTAATTGTATATTCCGTCATCGTCCACAGAGCTCCATGCCTCTTCCACTAATATACCACGTCCTCACACACTTACAATAAGTTATAGTTATTTTTTTCTAATACTATAATCACTAGAAATACTTTTTATGGCAAAACAACGTTTGCCGGGTCAGCTAGTATGTGTGTGTATATATATATATATATATATATATATTTATATATATACATACACACACACAACCACACACACATTTGAAGATGTACACGTCTTATATAATTGTAGATTTTATTGTTCGTAATAAGCTGATAATTCACACAATTACTGTTACGCCCATTTTATGAATTACATTAATCCGGTTACTGAACTACGTAATTCGAAAGAAAAAAACATTGTTATTCTTTTTTAGTGAAGAGGATATAATTTTGCATGGACACTATTTGGAAATGTTTTCGTAACTTTCATCAGGTAGGAGTACATTCTGAACGCATTTCAGTAACACATAAATTGTTACTAAAATAAGATGCTGTGGGCATTACTTTTAATGAACTGTATGATAACACTAAGTCCCGTTCGGATTAACAGCGACTGTCGTATGATGTTCGTTAGTGGTTCAGTAGATGACCTGTTTTTGATTGCCCTGACATTTTTATGTTAGGCCACAAAAATTTAATTTATAAATAGGAACACAGTACTGATTTTACAAACCCAGAGATATGACGTATGTTACAGTCATAACCAGGAATTTTCGAACACGGCTTACACAGACAAATTTAAACCAAAATTTCTTCCAGCCGGTTTGTCTTGGAATTGATGCAATTAGAAAATGTACACCAATAGAGTTATAAAGGCCCAAAAATGCCGCCCCGACCGCCCATATGTCAAATTCTTTTCGTTACATGAAAATCGTTAATGCATTTTTGCGGTTTTGTGCAAATAAATACTTCGAAATCTCCTTAGTATAGCGAATATTATTTTTAATAACAGCCTGGTCAGTAATGTTTCGTGGGACAATTGCGCCACCAAAAAATGTGTTGGCTTACAGTTGGTGAGTTTTCACATAGAACAGTAACCTTGGAAGAATCTGGAAATTGTTGTTTTTCATCTGTGGACTTAATAAAGTGGTCCGGGCAAGGGCGGGTTCATAGTATGGGTTTGGATGAGGAACTGTGTTGTGCATATTCATTCATATTTATGCTGATAAACAGTCATAAAAGTACAAAAATAATTGCTATCTACCTATGCAATGAGATAGAGCCACATGAAAAACAAACCATAATTTTAGGCATATGTTTGCAAGAACTAGTGCAAATTTGCGTGAACTTTATTTCTGAGGTGGATCGATTTTAAGACACGCACTTCTGTTAGATAAACCCTTGTATCCGCCACTGAGTATGGGCCTCTATACCCATTTGATACGTCCCTGATAATGATAAAAAATATTTCAAATATAAATAGTTGTTGGTATGGAAATTGTCGTTTCGGGTAGTTCTACTAGAAATTTCTTACGAACATGTTTTTGTACGATTTTACGGAGACGTATCCATCAAGTTGCCGTTTTGAAAACTGAAATACCATAGGAAAATCAGCTATATTTATACGTAATTAAATCCTTAGTTGAAATAGTTCCATAGATACATGCAAGAACATCACAAGTGACATTTTCGGAAAATTCTAGCTTCCAACATTTTGGAATGAGGTATGTTTGCGCCTAACTCTGTAAAATGCCATACTATCAGATTTTAATTAAAACATTTAGTTTTGTGTATTATTTTCTTCCATAATTATTATCAAAATCGCTAACATAACATATAAGTGAGTACTTTTGAAAGCTCTCTCATTTCGAATAATAGTCAATAAATGTATTTTATTTTAGCCTTAGACGTTAACTTACGAGTGCGGTGGAATATATACACTGTGCGTATTACTTACATTGCAATATTTTGTTAAAAAGGTGGCTAAAGGATAAAAAATGGCTGAAAATAAAAAGTAACTAGGGCCTCAAAAGAGCTCACTTTACCGTGAACAGCCTATAGTTAAGAAGAGTGCCAATGGAAGGCATTGTGATGGTGTTAAATAAAAACATTTTGAAGATAATATGCAAAACCTTTAGGACTTTGCCCACCAAGCCTACAATCACGGAATTCAAATGGGGAATCAGTGTCAAAGAAATTTCTTCTTCACGCATCAATTTTAAAGATAACCAGTTAAAAGTAAAAAAAAAAAAACATATTCAACGCGACGTTCTCAGAGAATATACTGCCACGTTCAGAAATTTTCAAAGAGATTTATCCATATTTTTTATTTTGTAAAATATAAATTTAAATGTTACATTTTTAAAAAATCTAAAAAATGGCAAGATCTCTAAACGTGCCAGTATTCATTAAGAAATATATCTTAGAATACGTTTTGCTTGAAATGGTTATCTTTATCTTTTTAATGCATTGGGAAGGAATTTCTTTAATATTGATTTCCCTTTTAAACTCCGTGGTTACTTGGTAAGCAGCGGCCTTGAAAGTGTAATATTCATCTATACAGCTATTTATTACTCAAAAGGTGCTAAGCAAAGACTTGGTTGGCACATATGGACCGAATGTAAAATAAGATTTGTATTATTTGTGAATGCAGTGAGAATGCAGGTAATATACTACACTGGAGAGCCAAAAAAACTGGTATAGGCGTGCGTAAGCAAATAACAGCGGTATGCAACCAATCAGAGTAATGTGATGCGGTCGGCAACGCCTATATAAGACAACAAGCGTCTGGCAAAGTTGCTAGATCGGTTACTGCTGCTACATTGGCAGGTTATCAAGATTTAAGTGAGATTGAACGTGGAGTTATAGTCGGCGCACGAGAGATGGGACATAGCATCTCCGAGGGAGCGATAAAATTTGGATTTTCGCGTACGACCATTTCACGAGTGTACCGTGAATATCAGGAATCCGGTAAAACAGCAAATCTTCGAAATCGCTGCTGCCGGAAAAAGATCGTGAACGAACGGGACAAACGACGACTGACGAGAATCATTAAACGTGACAGACGTGCAACCCTTTCTCAAATTGGCGCAGATTTCAATGCTGGGGCATCAACAAGTGCCAGCGTGCGAACTATTCAACGGACCGTCATTTTTATGGGATTTCGGAGCCGAAGGCCCACTCGTGTACCGTTGTTGACTGCACGACACAAAGCTTTACGCCTCGCCTGGGCCCGCCAACACCGCCATTGGACTGTTGATGACTGGAAATACGTTGCCGGGTCTGACGAGTCTCGTTTCCAATTGTATCGGGCGGATGGAGGTGTACGGGTATGGAGACATCCTCATAAATCCATGGACCCTACATGTCAACAGGGGACTGTTCAAGCTGGTGGAGGCTCTGTCATGGTATGGAGCGTGTGCAGTTGGCGTGAAATGGGACCCCTGATACGTCTAGATACGACTCTGACAGGTGACAGATACGTAAGCATCCTGTCCGATCACCTGCACCCTTTCATGTCCATTGTGCATTCCGACGGACGTGAATAATTCCAGCAGGACAATGCGACACCCCAAACGTCGAGAGTTGCTACGGAGTGGCTCCAGGAACACTCTTCTGACTTTAGACACTTCCATTGTCCACCTAAATCACCAGACATGAAAATTATTGAGCATATCTGGGATGTCTTGTAACGTGCTGTTCAGAAGATATCTACACCGCCTCGCACGCCTATGGATTTGTGGACTGCCCTGCAGGATTAATGGTGAGAAATGCCTCCTGCATCCCTTCATACATTAGTCGAGTCCATGCTACGTCGTCTTGCGGCACTTCTGCGTGCTCGCGGGGGCCCTACACAATACTAGACAGGTTTACCAGTTTTTTTTGGCTCTTTATTGTACATACATGTTAAGTCTGAGAGTAAATATAACACATGTTGTTATACGTAAACACGCTGTATGTCTTTTAATGAAGTAATTTATGCAGTGAGTTTTAACTAAAAGTTATTTTAGTATTTTATTGTTAATAATGGCTTTTGTACATTTTATGACTGTGAATAAAGTTCCGAGAGGCAGTACCTTTAAGCAGTGACTGTCTCTTTGAGAACTATATGAAGCCTAACTGCAGCAGATTTTTCTACAGTGCCACATGTAAAATTTAAGGAATTATGGAAATTCACGGCGCAATTGCTTTTCAATATATAGACTGTCCCAGAATTCACGCAAGAAGTGATGTTGATAGAAAACACAGGTTTTTAATTACAAATTGTAAATGTTTTATTGAATCATAAAGTATGCAGTATAGGGTTATGTATGGAATAGCACATCGGGTAAATGGTCTCCACGGCTTTGCTGGCACACACGCACTCTTTTGTCGAAATTTTCCATGACCGTTTTGCATGAATGAGGCTGAATGCCGTTGATACGGCGCTCAATTTCCTCCTTCAAGGCGTGGGTGGTCGTGGGCTTGTTGGCATAAACCTTAAGACTTAAAAAAACCGCAAAGTAAAAAGTCCAACGACGTTAAAGCGCATGATCTGGGCGGCCAATTCTGATCACCAAAATGGTAAAATAACACGGCGAGTAAATGACTCATGCAGTAATTGAATTGTTTCTCGGGCTGTATGGCATGTGGCACCGTCTTGTTGAAACCACATGTTGTCCACATTCATATCTTGCAATTTAGACACAAAAAACTGGATTATCATGTCGCGATAGCGAGCACCATTAACTGTTATTGCTTGACCAGCCGCATTTTCGAAGAAGAATGGTCCGATGATACCTCCAGCCCAAAATCCGCAACACACAGTGACACGTTGTGGATGCATTTGTTTCTCAACAATCACTCGTGGATTTTCTGAACCCCAAATGCGACAATTTTAACGATTAACGAAGCGAAGCCATCAAGATTAAAATGAGCCTCATCGCTGAAGATGATGTGTTCGAAAAATCAGCATCCACTTGTTATTCCATAATCCATTCAACGGCCTCTCTTCGCTGTTCGTGGTCAGTAGGCTTCAGTTCTTGAGTCAATTGAACTTTGTAAGCATGAAAATGCATATCTTCCGTGAGAATACACTGTAGAGAGCTTCTCGAAATGTCCAATTCTTGACCACGGTGCCGGATTGATGTTCCTGGACTCTCAGCAACACTTTCACGAACTGCTTCAATGTTTTGTGGTGAACGACTTGTTGAAGGACGGCCAGAGTGTCTAAGATCACTATTTGATCCAGTCTCCTTGAATTTTTTAATTAATCTCTTCACAGTTGATGAAGTTAAGTCACTATTCCGACCATATTTTGTACGAAAATTGCGAACTGTAGCTGCCAAACCTTCATTATTTTTAAATACAATACGTGAGGCCTCCCGTACATCTCTGAAGTACTTCCAACATATTTTACTCCTCCATAACCCATGAAGACGAGCCCCAAGATATGGAAACATTTTTGCGTAGTAGACGACGGAAGCTTCATGTATCCAACTGTAAAATAAACATAAGAAATCGCTCAGGTCTCCAGGGTAAGTAAAACACAGATATTAGCACATTTTACAGTTCCGGAAAGCCCTAATTGCAACTGCTGTAAAAAAATATGATTTTTACAATTATAGGTAACTAGTCTTCGAAACACACGTTTTCAGACTATTCAGTTAAAATATTTTTTTTTGTGTAGGTGTATCACGTTTAATAGAAAAAAAATAACCCATCAGCAAGCGATTAGAAAAAACGATTCTTCTTCTTAATGTTCGCTGCGTAGAGGTATACATTTCAGTATCATAGAGTTGTAAATATTTTTATTTTGTTACATTAAAAAAAATTTTTTTGACAAAAAAATTAGCAAATTTTAAATCGATGACCCATTTAGACTATATTAACTATTTCTGTATAATATAGTTACCAGCGTTCAAATCTTTTTTAAGCAAATGTAACACCATAAAAAATATTTAAGTAGTTCAAATTATGTTCTTTGTTTTGTGTTTCGGGAATTTTGGCACTGCGAGACCTTTCCGTTGGTCGTAAATGCCATAAAGAAATGCAGGTAGCTCTGTATTGTGGACGGCGAGGAAGAAATCCCCTAGGAAATCAGGCCAATTAGTTGTTTTCAGCGATTTTTCTCGTTTCAAGTCGGCCGGTAATTTCGGCCGCCGGCGAGCATTGTAGCTGCGTTGGTCTGGAAGGGGAGGGGGGAGACTGTGGATTGTCGTCTAGACAAGAGTGCGGTCGTAAACTTGATCCTTGGACGGTGTTTGAGGAAGGGGGAAGGGGGGCGCTCACTAATTCCCGTTTCGCCTGAACACGGCGGCAAATTACTCGGCGCTAGCGAAAATGTTGCGGCCTGGCGATAAGACACACGGGCGTGAGTCCACCGATGTGCGGTCGGGAGAGGGAGAGGGTGCAACTCTGCGACCACTGAAGGGGAAGTCCGGGGAAATGACAACGATCGTTAACGAGGAAACCGACAAGCTTCTAGGCGTGCGCAAGGAGGCCCCGCTTATCGAGACCCTCCAACCGCCAGACGAACTCCCCATTAGAACCTGCGGTCGTTTGTTTCTTGCACAGAGTGTCAGGTAATTTGTGGATACGGACTGCACCACACGAATATGTGATCAAAACTTAGTAGAAAATATTCTTCTGTAAAAAAAAGCGCAAGGCACTTTAGTTTACGAGAAAAACGACAGTAAAGCAGATCAAATTACTTTATTTCATGTTAAGCGTAGCGTACAGCATCGGCATACAAAACGTCGAAACGTCATAACAGGTCTTCGAAGTTTGTTCTGCCCGTGGCAGTGCACTTGTCCGCACGTTGTATGCATGCAGCATGCACGGAGCTTGGCCGCCGGATGCACCCATGGTCATTGCCATGTCCCAGTACTCGCTGCACGTGTCTCCGTGTCCTCTTTGTCACTACTGAGCTCGGCTCCTTCCCTTGGCGCATGCCTCACGACCAAGGCGTCAGTTGCAGCATTGCCACATCACCTCACCTTTAGCTAACTGGAACACCACAAATTTGCTGAAATTGTTTTTGGACCTTTCATGTGGGTTTTCTCGAAAACGAAGGGGTCTCGTGCATTTTTTTTTACCAAAAAGTAGTTTCTACTTAGTTTTCGTAACATATTCGTGTGGTGCAGTCCGTATGAAAATGTTTTTAAAAAACATCGACCGAGTTTTTGTTTAATTATCTGCTGATACAGTAGCACTTTTAACGTGTTAATACGAATTTTGGTAATATTTTGATACGCATTTTGCATAAAATTTTCTGCAAAACATTTCGTAGCAACGAATTATTTTATTTGATAGACTGTATAAGTGACGATGGCGCCCTACTGGACAAAATCGTGCACAAAAATTATTCATTCATGTAACCTGCAAGTGTTACACTTTAAATTGCTAGGGATATTTAACGAGAAACGTATGTTACTTGTGTTAGCTTAAACGTACAAATATAAACTGCCATATTTTATATCTGTAAATGTAAGAGTAAAATAGCATTATAATAAGGTTCTGAAAAATTTATCGCTACAAACTTCTGGAGCTTTTTGTACTGCATTAATTGTACGTAACACCTTGTTTTTCTCTGTGCACTATAAATCTAAAGTTTATATTGGGGTTTAAAAGTGTGTAAGTAAGACAAGGCTGCTGCCTCAACTTCGCCACCAAACAAAAGACTCATACATAAATAGTATTCCTCGTAATTTTTGTTTACCTCTAATTTAAAAAATAATAATTTCTTTCCCCCGGGCATAGTAATGAGTAACTAATGTAATGGTTTATAATTTACAATGTACATATTTGCTGAAGTGCAAATTGAGCTGTTATACCTCAAAAATACGTCAGACTTGAATATAAATTTTTTATTTCGTAGAAACAAGTAACAGGGTGAAGCATATTAACATATTTGTTCAGTAATTTACTTTTACGTTATATGAAAAGCAGGCGGTTATTTACGTAAACGGTTTAAAGAACAAATAGCTTCACAAAACTTTTGTAGACAGAAAATCTAAAAATTTAATTAAATCAGGTGACTCTTATAAATCAACTAAGTTACATTTTCACTGCCTAGCAAAAACGGTTTTTTTTTTATTTTCCCCCCACATTTTTCAAAAGTTTTAAATGAAGTTTGGAAAGTCTTTGTGGAAGGCTTTGGTAAGTAATTCGTGCTCGAGAACGCTTGATATTACAAGTGAAAGAGGCAATGATTGGCCACGACAAACGCATAAACTGAAAGTGATCTTCAGTTATGTAACGCACGGGAAGAAGCAGTATTTTTTATCGCATGCTAATTTTCTTCGCATACCTCACGCTTCTTTAAGAGGTAGTCTTATGTGGTTTGTGTACTGTTATGTGTGTCAGGTGTACCCGATACCAGTGTTTACCTACATGGACGTATGTCTGCATCTATACATACGTATACCATGTATGTATGTATGTTTCTAGCCAACTGATTGAAAAATAGCAGCTGCCTAGTTCGAAAGTATTTTATTGTGAAATGAAAGAATATATTACTTATTTTTTCGTTGAACAAAAATACAACTAAATAAGTGAATGAACCAGCAAGATTGTACATGACAAAATATTTTATGCTTCTCTAGTAACTTTGTGGGCCAGTACTGTACAATGAAAGCAGAGGGTGTGTTTGCTGAAGACAATAAAAATTGTCTAAAAATTAACACACAGTACATGTAACGCTGAAAATAAAATATATACACTTGCGAGATACTTCGTGAAGCTTCCGTAAGGCACTAAGAATTAAAAGAAAAGAGTATGATGATCAGTTCGGGATTGTAACCACTCTTACGTAAAACTTAAAATATCGAAAAAAAATAGTTTTTTTTTCGAATGTTTTGAAAGATGTTATCGAACAGTTAATACGTAATGGAAAAAAAAATGTGATTTTTGTCATTATTTCCATAAGAAATGTTTTGGTTTGCTTGGTATAATACAGCAATTCGTCTATTTTCTACATGCTAACCTTCACACATGGAGTATGTTACCGTACCACAGCCAGAATGGCGCCCGTATCTGTGCTCCGCAACAAGCATACTCAACTGGCCACATTCCGATACCTTTATAATGCGCAGTATGAGCAAACAAGAAGTTTCTATCCCTACAAGAAGTCGCATCTGTGTAGCGCCTGCGTCATTCTACTTCCGGCCAATCTTCTGCACTGACTGCAACGAGGCCAAGCGCACGAGTTCTTTATGCGGTGAAATCACGTTGGCGGCAAATTGTTGAACATTAGTTTAGGAATTTGGAAGGAGGCCGTTATTAGGGGTGACATGCATCTAGAAGTAGTGTGTGTTACCTTTTTTAGTCTGTAAAATGTTTCAAGGAGCCATATTTAATGCAGCGAAGGTGATGTGCATCGGCTGATTTACGTTGTTCTAGGTGGAATGTTGTTCATATCATTTATGATACATCACTAGACACTGGCTGTCAGAAAGGTGCACTCGTTCGTGAAATTGAATAAACTGTAAATTACAAAATGTAAAATTCCCTATAAACCGTATGGCAATAAGTAATAACAATTTTGCAATTTGTAGGGCACGGACCAATTACGTTCCTTTGTATCTCCGCTATTATTTTGGTAATGATGACTCTTTGGAAATGGATTTACTGAATTATATTACTTTGAAAACATTTGGTACAGCGCAGAAAAACTTCAATTCATATTTTTTGATATAATTTTTTTTGTCAATTTTTGCAATTACAGAAATTCCTACGTACATTGTCAACAATTCCACAAAAAACTAACAAAACACAAACCCAAAGTCACAATTAAAGGAATGTATGAAATACGTATAACTGCCTTATACAGGATGATTCTAAAATCATGGGACAAACATTGAGGGGTAGTAGAGCTCACAAAAAAAAAAAATATATAGGAATATATGGGCGGAAGTAACGCGTTGAGGCACAAACACAAAAACATAACACATTAACGGAAACATAAAATGTTCATTAGCAGCAAACTTAACGAATGATTCCGTACAGAAAATGTTAAAACAGTTGCTGGAAATGCATCCACCAACAGTCACGCATGCTTGGCAACCTCTACATATGGCGTGATTGGCTGACAATGGTGACGTGCGTGAAATACCCGGCGTATTTGAATCTGTTCGCCAATCACTCCACCGACGCTACCAAGCTTGCATTACTGTCGGTGGTAGCAATTTTGAGCAATTATTATAAACATTGCTGTAAAAAGGCATTTAGCGGCGACGTTGTAAATAAACAATGTGTTGCATTTCATGTGTTATTTTTGTGTTTGTGCCTCAACGCGTCACTCCCGCCCATATATTCCTATACAATAATTGTTTGTTTTAGTGAGCTCTACCACCCATCAATGTTTGTCCCATGATTTTAGAATCATTCTGTATAAGGGTGACAAACTTTTCTTATAAGAGATATATTTTAGAATGTGAATTCATATTTTATTTGTCACAGAAAAATGCCACAGGTTCAGAGATAGATATGACCAAAAGAGCGATTCATTTTTTAAATGCTAATAAAGAATTTACTGCTTCCAAGATCAAAACATGAATTCATATTTTACTTGTCACAGAAATTTCACAGGTTCAGGGAAAGATTATGACTAAAACAGCTCTTCATATTTTAAATTTCAATAAAGAATGTATTGCTTCGAAGAGCATAATTTTAATTGCTTGTTATTATAGCACACAACAAATGTTTATTCTCCTTCCCAGTTCCTGGCGTTGAGAGATCTTACATGACGTGTTCAAGATAACTTAGATTATAAATGTAATTTGCATATAAAATTTATGTTACCAAACATTGCATACATAAACATAAACTTAAACACTGAACGAGTGAGTCTCGTGTGGCAGGAGAACCCTTTTTCTTCCATTTTTTGTAACCGGTTTTGGCGCAACACTTCGCAGAGGCATGCTCCGCTGTTTCCTAGAATCTAAAAGCTCTGGTGCTAAAAGAGCATCGTAAAATACATTGAGATTTTCAAACATGTTTCTAATGAACATGTCATCCCTTTCAATAGATTGAACACGCATTCCATGGGGGGTCCACACAACAAAATCACAAAACTTAATCTGTGTAATAGCTAGTTGCCCCTGAATTTGGTAATAGTAATTGTGAGTTTCTGACAAAGATCACTCATTTTGGGGGAACATTCAAGAAAGTCATCCTCTGTGGACAATTGACATCTGGAGTTGGTTTCAGGAATCATTGNAAATCACAAAACTTAATCTGTGTAATAGCTAGTTGCCCCTGAATTTGGTAATAGTAATTGTGAGTTTCTGACAAAGAGCACTCATTTTGGGGAAACATTCAAGAAAGTCATCCTCTGTGGACAATTGACATCTGGAGTTGGTTTCAGGAATCATTGCTTGTGTCGTTGAGGAGTTAGTCACAATTGAATCCTTTGGCTTAACCCCTCCAGGAGCATTTTCGGTGCATTTCCTGGTAATGTAGTTACATATGGTTTATTACGAAAGTTGATGTTAATGGAAAATAACATTATAATACCATGACATTTTTGCTCACGAGCATTTCGTAAAAATTTAGATATGTCTATGAAATTCAGGCACCGCGTAAATATTATTGATTGAAATTAGTTAGAAATGAATTACATAAATAAAATAGCGCATAAAAATTTTAATGATGCACAGAAAAGAAAGCTGCATTGTACATGCATTTTATAAAATGTAGATAATTCAGATGGTTTCACATTATAACGATAAATAAGTCAATGCTCTGAATTGTAATTGTATAGATGTTTGGATAAAATAAAAATAATCTGTACAGAAAAATGAGCACTTATTTTATCAACAGAGAAACACAATAAACCGGAAACAATAAAAACTATCTGATTTTCAGCCAATCTCAACACACACAGGTGGAAGAGTCTCGAACAGGAATCAGTGGAAGATAATACAGTAGACTCCTTCTGGGAAACTATATTAGTTATAAAACAATTATAGAATAAGTGTTCTAGCCACAGTTTGATGGAGATTTGAATACAATGTACGGTATTTTGTTGTGAAACTGTTATCTAAGTTACTGCGCTATCAACCGTGATGTGAACAGGAAAGATATGCGTATTCAACTTCAGCTATTTATTCGAAAATGAATATCTTCCATTTATAGTTTTTTTCCCCCAGTTAGTACCACGAGATTTGATTACATAAATTGTAACGTGTAATGTATAATTTTATCAGCGCAGAGAATTCGCCACATTTAATGTAATGATACCCGAGCGCCATGAAGGTTACGTGAGAACGAAATGAAAGTCAGAATATTAGAGTTAACTTGTAGATTATTACTATAGGCGAAAACGCATTAAAGATAAGTATGTTTTGTTGCTTTATTTAGCTCATATGTATATGCAATGCAATGCAACGTTCTGAAGTTGTTTAAACAGTAAAGGTCCTGTCACGCTATCAAATAAATACTGAATCCAATAAATGATTTCAAATTATTGGATTAAGATAATATTTCATCGTTTGCACTCTTCAGCGAATTGAATTTGATAAAAACTGAAGTGGATAATGTAATTTAATTTTTGTATTTAACAACATCAATCTTAAAAATGCCAATAAAAATAATAAATTAAAATGTATTTATAACCACACGAAATAATTTCTCAATATACAAGCAATCGCTGTTTTTAAAACTTTCCATTTACTTCCTACAAAACGTTAATAAATACTATTTTGCTTTTTTTTTAATGTGGTAATGCCAAGGCTCTCGCCGAATTCAGGTACTGTAGGGAGCTGACGAGAAGGCAACACCTTGGAGAGGGGTGGTGGTTGGGGCCGAATAGCCGGACACTCGCTAATGCGTGCGTCCAAGGTAAGGGTACTGCTACACTACTAGCTACTACAAGATCAGTAGTCCATTAGTCAGAACCGCAGGTACACGCACGCAGGGGGTTGACACACTATAGGACACGGCTGAACATATTTTCCATTCGATGTACACTAAATCAAACATTATAGACCAACACTTTTACAGTGAATTAAAACATTTTTGATTACATCTTTGCTTACATAAAATACGTCTTAATTTTAATCATAGTTTATTATAATTATATGCAAGAAAATTAGTTCATTATTATTATTTATCCCTTGAACTCTTTTTCTTACACTTTGTTGTGCATTTCACGACTTTCAGAGTAGTATTCATGACAGACAAAAAAATGGCGTGGCTTGGCTTCAGGAAGTATGTTTAAGAGTGAATTTGCGCGAGTAAATAATTTATTTACTCCTGCATTCGTGTTTAATAATGCGGAGCAGTTTTAATATCAATCTTACGTTGGAATTATTTTGTTTAATTCTGTTGCAGCCACGTCATTTTGTATAGCGCATATACAAAGAAAATGTTAAGACAAAGCACACGATGGAAACATCACATCAAAGTCCAGATTTCGTTGAAATGAATTATGTTGGTTAAAATATAAAAAGAAGTACCGTTAATGTAAAAATACATTACACTGAAAACATTAAAACTAAACGAAACACATTTTTAGCTTTTAGAGCTATAAAAAAGCAGCAGGTGTGCTGTACTTTTCTTGCAAAAAACGAAATTCCCAACCAAATTTGTTCGCTATATGTACTTGAAATGCAAGTAAATGGCTAAATATTTGTGTAACAAGTTATGAATAGGGTTACAATTTCTCAAAAGTCAGCGGGTTAAACCAAGTTCGTTAAGGGATGGAGGTGTTATTTAAATAAAAGAGTTAATTATTATTTCCAATTTTTGTTTACAGTCACTACAAACAAAATTCTCTGGACTCAACATCTCACAATAAATTCATATCACTTGCTGTTTACAATTACTGACTTCAAACAATCAAATTTACAATTACCTCAAAGGAATTAATGTGATTAAATAATAAAAAAATCAGTTCCAATACACAGTATATCAAAACCCATTCAATTATTTTTAATAGATTATATGTTCCTATTTGACTATTTCAATATTTACAATAAAATCCGTATTCCGTCCCACCTCAGCACAGCTCATGTCCCACCAGCCCGCAGTGTTCTAGAGTTCTCTGGNCAAATTTGTTCGCTATATGTACTTGAAATGCAAGTAAATGGCTAAATATTTGTGTAACAAGTTATGAATAGGGTTACAATTTCTCAAAAGTCAGCGGGTTAAACCAAGTTCGTTAAGGGATGGAGGTGTTATTTAAATAAAAGAGTTAATTATTATTTCCAATTTTTGTTTACAATCACTACAAACAAAATTCTCTCGACTCAACATCTCACAATAAATTCATATCACTTGCTGTTTACAATTACTGACTTCAAACAATCAAATTTACAATTACCTCAAAGGAATTAATGTGATTAAATAATTAAAAAATCAGTCCCAATACACAGTATATCAAAACCCATTCAATTATTTTTAATAGATTATATGTCCCTATTTGACTATTTCAATATTTACAATAAAATCCGTATTCCGTCCTACCTCAGCACAGCTCATGTCCCACCAGCCCGCAGTGTTCTAGAGTTCTCTGGGCGCCCTCGCGCACAGTAACCTTCACTCGTCTTGATTCATGCTCTCTTGTTCATTCACACCACACTAACACCTCGTCCACCGTCGTCTCGCAATCTCCCGTCGTCGTCCGCACTTGACTTCGCTTCCGCACTCAGCCAGATGGCCTTCGCCAAAGACTGCCGACAGTCCAACCGTGGCTTTTATTTATAGGGTCGTAGGCCATCACCCAGAAATTTCTATACATCCCGCATTGCGCCGAGGCTCCTAATTCCCACAATAATCGTACGCCTTCTCTACATTTGTTGGCTCCTCCCGCAGGGGGAGGAGGAGGGGCTATGACGCCAGCGAGGTCTCGCCGCTGTCAATAATTCCCCTGGCAGCCCTAGACGCCATGGTTGGGGGGACGAGGCAGCGAGCAAGTCAGCCTGTGTCCGGGTGTGACGAGGTGGGTCACCCCAGACCGCGCATAACGGGAGCTCGCGGCCAGTCCGAGCTGCATCGCGAACAATAATTATAAATATCACAAGTGAGTTGAACTGTGCGTGAATAGAATTTTAAAGGAGCAGCGAATTCGATTTTGTGTTTGTCTAGTTTGCGTTTTCTCATAGCGATTACGACAAAAAAAAAAGCCTGCCCATTGGATAACATTGAGTGCCCACTCTGTACTAGTACTTTATATACTCTATGCATATACGCAGGCGGAGAAAGGCATTCCTTAGGCCTGTTTTATAAAAAAAAAAACGCAATAACACAACACTGGCAAAATTGCAGCGACGCAAGAAAGTGAACTATGAAATCTTTAGGCACCAGTTTATGAAAGTTCCTTGCGACTTTTATAACAGGTATATATATACCTAAAGATTTCAGAGTTTGATATTTTGTGTCGTTGCGATTTTACTAGTGTTGCGTTATTGCGAATTTTTATAAACCAAGCCTTAGCCTTGCCTTCTCGTCAGCTCCCTATGTGCCCGTACACGTATAGCGTTGCATACGTCACTTGTCGGCACCGAGATTCACGAATCCGGACCGCATTCTCATAGAGAAAGAATTTGTAAACAAACATTTGCGCGGATTCACGGTGGAAAACTTGTATCTGCGGCAAGTATTATCTACGACATTGTTCATAATTATCCTGTACGTTTCATCTTGAAGCATGGCACAAGATTGAGAAGTTTTGTTTTCAACACGTATTCGTTCATTACACTCTCATAATTGTGAAATTAGTTACAAAAATTACACAACGCATCCATCTCGCTATGCAGTAACACGATTTACGGGTATAGTGCACTCATACCTATAGTAATGCTATTACATATGCAGTACATGTACGCACACACATATGTAGACGTAAATAACTTTACATGCATCAAGTGTGTAAAAATTTGTGTCTGGCCATTTTAAGACGAAACGATTTGTTTCTGTCAGCATCCACGGCGCGGCGCCTACAAAGCTACAAGTGTTCAGGAGGTGCAAATTTTTTTCCATATTTGACGATCGTTACTGATGTTTACGACATCTGTCAGAATATAATTAAAAAAACAAAGAAACTGTATACTACTGCTAACCATAGCATCGCAGCTTTCTCTAAAAACGCCAGTGTGAAGAAATCAAAACTTATTTCGAAACAGGAAGAACAGACCACATATATTCCAATTGATACTTCTAACGTACTGACTTGAGTCGGTTTTTGTACAAGCGGTGAAAAAGTGAACACACTGAAACACTCCAATAAACTACGTACACCACACGGTGTGACTGTCGTGAATNATTTCGAAACAGGAAGAACAGACCACATATATTCCAATTGATACTTCTAACGTACTGACTTGAGTCGGTTTTTGTACGACAAGCGGTGAAAAAGTGAACACACTGAAACACCCCAATAAACTACGTACACCACACGGTGTGACTGTCGTGAAGGTGCTTATTTGGTGTAAAAATGAAAGTCATGCTTATCGGTTGATCTGCCGCATAAAGTTAAGTTTGGTATTTGGTNTGTGCTTATTTGGTGTAAAAATGAAAGTCATGCTTATCGGTTGATCTGCCGCATAAAGTTAAGTTTGGTATTTGGTTTGTTTAATTCAGTTTTTAAAAATGGGTAAATTATTATAACTCTTCAGATATTTATCACTGCATCATCAACAAGAATCTCATTTACATTTGTATACTTTGACACTGCCATACTTGGACACTGTAAGCATTGTATTAAATTAAGTTTCGAAATTACTTTTCGTAACTGTTGGTTAAATAAGGAGCTCATGATGTAATTTGCTATCACTAGTTGGATAAAATGTGTCTTTTCGAANTTCGTAACTGTTGGTTAAATAAGGAGCTCATGATGTAATTTGCTATCACTAGTTGGATAAAATGTGTCTTTTCGAAGAAATCCCTAGATTTACTTTGAAATAAAATTCGGCAATTAAAATGTGGAAAGGAAATAGTGACACTTACACTGCAAATAGAATTCTTTTATATTTTTAGTTTCACTTCTAACACTTTCACCTGTATTTCATTCGACTTACCAGTAAAAAAAGGGAAGAGAAAATCACGTTACTAATTTTTATATATAAAAACCTTTACATGAAATTTTTTTCCAAAATATGGCACACATGTCTGTGCCTCATCTGAGATTCGAATCCAGGATTTCTCGCATCGTAAGCCGACGTATGGTGGCAAGGATAAGAACTAAGACAAATTTGTCTTTTGGAAACACCTGAAAACATGGTTTTTTGCTCGTCCAGTGATTATAATGTCGACGCCGTAAATATTCCGTAAATATAATAATATAAATATATTTAAAAAATGAAATAAATATAATAAATATTGCCGTAAATATAAGATTATGAAGAGGGAGGGAAGAGGTCAGGAAAAATGCAGCAGAAGTGGCTATTGTATTTGTGGCTTTAATGATCAAGATTTAGGATTTTATTCCCGTATTGTTTACTTTTTTTTATGATTTGCTTAGAAAATGTACATATCATCGTATGCACGAAAGTGTATGTAAAAATGCGATTTAATCAACCTTCCGTAGAAGGATACACATACACACNAAAAAATGCGATTTAATCAACCTTCCGTAGAAGGATACACACACACACATATATATGTATATATCACCACATTTCACTGTGTTGTGGAATACCAAAATTTTCCAACAAATTACCCATTTATTACTTTATTTTGACAATCGGGTTGTGTACTAGTCAAGCTGCATAAAAGTAGAGCATAAAACGACCAGTGGTAGAAAAAAAATTCTAAATCATAGTGCGTCTACTTCAGAATTTTCAAATAGTGTTTTTCCTTTCCGAGTTGGATAACGTAAAGGATGAGAAATTTTTTTTGGTATATGAAATATATCTCTTGTATTCACATGCCCTTGTGGCATGACTTCGCACGAGGTGGTAAACAGGCGCTGAGAACTGCAATAAANTTCGTAACTGTTGGTTAAATAAGGAGCTCATGATGTAATTTGCTATCACTAGTTGGATAAAATGTGTCTTTTCGAATAAATCCCTAGATTTACTTTGAAATAAAATTCGGCAATTAAAATGTGGAAAGGAAATAGTGACACTTACACTGCAAATAGAATTCTTTTATATTTTTAGTTTCACTTCTAACACTTTCACCTGTATTTCATTCGACTTACCAGTAAAAAAAGGGAAGGGAAAATCACGTTACTAATTTTTATATATAAAAACCTTTACATGAAATTTTTTTCCAAAATATGGCACACATGTCTGTGCCTCATCTGAGATTCGAATCCAGGATTTCTCGCATCGTAAGCCGACGTATGGTGGCAAGGATAAGAACTAAGACAAATTTGTCTTTTGGAAACACCTGAAAACATGGTTTTTTGCTCGTCCAGTGATTATAATGTCGACGCCGTAAATATTCCGTAAATATAATAATATAAATATATTTAAAAAATGAAATAAATATAATAAATATTGCCGTAAATATA
Source organism: Clitarchus hookeri (assembly GCA_002778355.1). NCBI lineage: Eukaryota > Metazoa > Arthropoda > Insecta > Phasmatodea > Phasmatidae > Clitarchus > Clitarchus hookeri. Next base: position 808,755 of record NQII01000461.1, on the reverse strand, counting down.
AGATTATGAAGAGGGAGGGAAGAGGTCAGGAAAAATGCAGCAGATGTGGCTATTGTATTTGTGGCTTTAATGATCAAGATTTAGGATTTTATTCCCGTATTGTTTACTTTTTTTTATGATTTGCTTAGAAAATGTACATATCATCGTATGCACGAAAGTGTATGTAAAAAATGCGATTTAATCAACCTTCCGTAGAAGGATACACACACACACATATATATGTATATATCACCACATTTCACTGTGTTGTGGAATACCAAAATTTTCCAACAAATTACCCATTTATTACTTTATTTTGACAATCGGGTTGTGTACTAGTCAAGCTGCATAAAAGTAGAGCATAAAACGACCAGTGGTAGAAAAAAAATTCTAAATCATAGTGCGTCTACTTCAGAATTTTCAAATAGTGTTTTTCCTTTCCGAGTTGGATAACGTAAAGGATGAGAAATTTTTTTTGGTATATGAAATGTATCTCTTGTATTCACATGCCCTTGTGGCATGACTTCGCACGAGGTGGTAAACAGGCGCTGAGAACTGCAATAAAACCGGACCTAACTGCAGATGGACTACAAAAAAAATGTTTCCAAAATAGCTGGAGACGACAACGTGGGAGAGTTTTTCTGGAATAAGAATGAACACGTGGTTGGTTGTGTTTAGGGTGGGGTTTGGTGAGGAGGGGTGAGAGGGGTTGGAGTTTGGTGTCTTCCGGATTGCCGAAGCTAAGATCCCCGTGGGAACTGTTCAGCCATCTTTCGGCCATTGTGCCACCCACAAAAGGCTCCTCTTTTTTGGCAGGAACGCAAAAATCTCGGACTTCAGGTCAAATTCTTGGGTGGGGGGAAAAAAATATTCGTTTTCAGGGAGACTTCGGGAATTGTTTGTTACGCTGTCCGCGGAAAATGGCTGAAGAACGGAGTAGGAGGAGGAGTGTCCTTCTGGGCCAATACATCACGTGCCGCGTCGCAGTTTCGCCTTGTCTGCGCGTGGCTTTTGGCTCACACGTGCAAACCTTTCCTTCCCCCATCGGAGGCCAGTGTCCCCCGCCGGACTTTGCCGAGTGTGAAAGACACTCTGGCGGAGGCTTGAGGGGGTTGTTTTGTTGATGCCGGCCGCCTTGCCTTCAGGTTGAATAATGGCGTCTGTTTGTCGGCTGGAGAAAACGCCTGCCCAGCCCTCCCAGTAAATTGTCCCGGGATCCTATAAAATGCGATGGACCCCGGGTGCTGAGGAACTCGTGCATTCCTGAGACCCGGAGGGCGAAACACATAAAGGGAAACGGCGCGTACCTCCCCAGGCTTCCGCCCCATTGTCGCGTGTATTCATTATTTCTTGTGGGTTAAAAGGTGGTGCTGCGTTGGGCCCTTAGAAAAAGGGGGGCGGGGGGATGCTTTCTCGTCCGCTCTGCTTTCGGTCCTATAAATCACGAAAATATTATCTCCCCTCGTAGAAAGGTCTCACCCCCTCCCCCCCAGGCGTCTCGTTTCCAACTCTCCGTCGTAAAAATGTAATAAAACAGGGGCCTCGACAAGAGTGCCGAGAACTGGCCCGGGGAATGGACCCCGGCAGTTTGTGGAAGCAGTGATCCTCTTTCTCCGCGTCTATTAGCCTCCCAGTCCCCTTACGAAATGTTTTCCACGTGTCTCGAGCGGTCGCCGAGAATTATTTGGGAAGGGGGG
>NQII01000461.1:788566-800889 GCA_002778355.1 Clitarchus hookeri | reverse complement strand
GCCGCGAAGTCCTGAGCCCATATTGTTGGTTCCACACCTGCGCCATCGTGACTTGGAAATGACACGTTCGAGTGCCAGCAATCTGCGAGTTCAGTCCGTAATGACGTACGCATTAAAAACACGCGATTATAGTCCGTCCGCGGTTACTTTCAACTTTTCTGAAGCTTTGCTGAAGTTCTACTTCCAGGATGTTCCTCCGCTTCATGAGCATAAAGCTTAACAGAGTATAGAAATGTACACCAGAGGGACAACGCACCGCATTCGTGCGCACTCTGTGTAGTAATATTTTGCATAAGAACTATTTCTTACCAGGTATTGCCAACACACCTATTTTCTCCGTGTCTTAATTCATATTAAGTATAAACTGAATTGTATAATTTGCATATAAAATATAAGTAAAAGTTCAATTTAAATAGAAAGAAGTGATTTTCGTGTTAATAGAAGCATAAAACGTTTGTGATACATGGTATATTTATAAAATAACTAAACACGTCATACATGGAGTAATTTTTCAATGGTTTGATTCAAAAAGTGTGAAGAAACCGCGAACAGACTATGGTAACATGTGGTGTATGTACACTTAATTCCTCGGGATGTCAAGATGATTGTACCACAGTGCTATTTTTTTCTCAACAGTTAATGCAACTTGTACATATGAAATAAAACAGAATTTAGAATATTGCCAAAAAAATTATAATATACTAGCTGACCCGGCAAACGTTGTTTTGCCATAAAAAGTATTTCTAGTGATTATAGTACTAGAAAAAAATATTTATAACTTATTGTAAGTGTGTGAGGATGTGGTATATAAGTGGAAGAGGCATGGAGCTCTGTGGATGATGACGGAANCTATAACTTATTGTAAGTGTGTGAGGATGTGGTATATAAGTGGAAGAGGCATGGAGCTCTGTGGATGATGACGGAATATAAAATTAGATAATTTAATAAATATTAATAAAATGGAAATACAAACAATTACAGCTTTGCGATCAATAATAAAGTTAATTAAGAAGTACACTTAATTAATGAAAATATAATTGTAAACACGTCACTACTACGATCTGAGCACAAATGAATAAGAGAAAGGTTATTTTTTTAGAGAAAGTGGAGACCGGCTACTCCGTGCTGTGTCACTGGGAGACACCTGGTGGGAATAAATTTTAACCTATATCGATAAATGATCGATGATAATTGATCAGTTATCGACCTAGGGTAAAATTTATTAAATTACTAATATCGCTATAAAAAATAAGGGTTGGTCAGTAAAAAAAAACGGGTAACATTTCAATTCTTTCTCCCCACACCCCTCTCTACACCTCTTTTAAGGGGCCTGCCNGGGCAGATCACCACTTCTCCCGCCCCCGAACCTTCACGAACCATGGCACGTGGCTGAATGGCTTTGTACTGAAGACCACCACCTCCCCCTTCCCCCAATAAGAGACACACATGCCGAGACTTAAGGAGGGAAACTGGAGAGCATATAAGCGAATTTACGAGAGAAGAGGGATAAAGTTCATTATCACCGCGCCGAGGGAAGAGTTGCGTCAAGGAATCGTGAGAGGATGTGAGCACGAGCCCGAACAGCAGTCCAGTGAGACGACACCAAATGCGGGCCTTTTTCCAAGGCCTACCACTCGCTGGAGCTCATCCCCAGATGACAGCATACCAGCACCCACAGCAGAGTAGTTAAGTATCAAGTCGCTACCCAGAGAAGCCCCCCTCCACCACGAAGTCGCCCCAGTTAATACGAGTAGCCAAATTAGAGTACCACACCTCGGAAGTGTTGCTGTATGTTGTTTTTTGTTCAAACTCGAGACAATATAATTATTCAGTTAAGTGAAACGTCAAAAGACTACATTATTGAAAAACCTTTAACCTTCTAGGCACCTTATAGTCTATGCCTGGAGGAATTAACTACGACCCTATAAACCACCAATATTCCACAGGTGGGGAATAGCGTCATACGGCACATGTCACAAGTCTACTTCTGTTAACACAACAATATTTGGTTTTTGGTAAAATTTGGCCTCTTATTTATATTATTTTATAATATAATTATATGAATAATAACACGGAGTAAATAGGTGTGTTGGTAATGCCTAGTAAGAAATAGTTCTCATGCAAACTAATGTTAAACTGAGTGCGTGCGAATGTGGTGCGTTGTCCCTTTGGTGTAATTTTCTATACTTAGTTAAGGGTCGTGCCTGTCCGCCCGCATCATTTTTCTCCTTTTTTGGCCGAGAAGCGCGGGAGCTATAAGGGTTACACTGGCGCGCGCTACAAGAGCGCCATCGCCGCTACGCGCAGGGCTCTGAACTGGCGTGCAGTGTTCTCGTCGTGCTGTGTGTACCTATGGGACTTTCAGTGGTGACCGTATCATTTTATTGATGGAAAGTCTGTAGCAAAGTTCAATGCAGGCTCTTATCGTAGTTTGGCTTTTGCCCGCCTAGTATTTTTTAAGATACGGCAGCCCCAAAAAGCAGGCTTTAACTGTGTTTGGAGGACTCCTGTTACCACGCATGCTGTAAATGTTATTTTGAAGTACCATTCCTTCTTCGTCTGGGGTATATATTTTTGTGGGTAAACATACTGTGGGCACGTTTAATAGTTTCATTAATAGTTTCGCCGCAGTTCAAGCTCCAGGCACGCGGAGCCCTTACGGTTAATTCTACTACAGGTTGGGAAGTTCAGTGTTAAAAGTTTGACAAAGGGAAAGTTTTCGCCACTAGCTAGTGCTAGTGTCGGAAAGGTACCAGATTACCTATATTTTGTACGTTAAAAAAATATATAATTATAATAAGCATAAATAAATCAAATATAAAACAACTTCGTGACTAAGTAAAATATTTCTCTTTTATAATTCACGTAGCTTCGTTACCTTTTGGAACACTGCGCACCTAGCGGCGGAAATGTTTCCTATGTCAAACTCTCCCGTAAGAAATCTCGTTTCGTTCCTAACCCGAGCAGAATAAACCTTAACTTAGTTAAGCCATGTTTGCACGAGGCGGAGGAATAGCCTGGAAGTAGAACTTAAGCAGGGCTTCAGAAAAGTTGGAAGTATACTATATTGTATACTATATTGTAATGAGTTGTGCAGCTGGTGAAGTGCACGAGTGGAAGCCGCTCTCCGGCTGCCTTAATGATGCTGATCACCAAAAATCTCATTATTTGATATTTACGCGAAATACTGTCCAACTTGTAAGTCATCACATGTGCTATTTTCTGGCATAAAAATATTTTATCGCATCATTTTTGCATAACTGCATGTCAGAATCACAATTTTAGTATTTTTTGGGACCCACAGTTAATAAAAACTCGCTCACTTCCTGAGATGAGATAATTCACATTGAAATAAGTTGCCATGAGTTGCTTCAAGAAACCTTCAAAATCACACTGTGAAATGTTATTGCAGTTTTTAAAAATTGCTGAGAAAAGGGCAATATTTTAATTTTTTTATTTTTAGCAGTATGATTTTTTTTTTTTTTTTTTTTTTTTTTTTTTTTTTTTTTTTTNAGGCATAACTTACTTTCAGTCGCCCTCGTTAAATGTTCTGTAAATGTTTTCGTTTATTTTGTTTGCACTTCTCAAAACACTAGAATTGTGATTTTGATATGCTGTGATACAAAAACGATTCAATATAAAATTTATTTATGGGAAGTAAAGACTACTTGCAACAAACAAATATTGTCTACAAGGTGGAGCTGTATTTCGTACAAATATAAAATAACTCATTTTTTAATGACCAGAAACATTAATGAGCCATGCTACCATCACTGGTGCTGGGAATTAATTTTTAGAAGTGCGACTTCGTTTCTAAAATAAAATAAAATAATTTTCTACGCACTAACGGTTATCGTTTGACTTCTTGTACTGCTATAGCTTCAGTAGTAATTATCATAAGGTAATTAATAATTAATTTCCATTTATTTTACCTGTAATTAAATAAAGTACTCCGTTGATATTACAGATATTCAATCATCTCAGTGATATACGAAGTATTTCAAAAGTTCGTGGACGCCGTGTGCGTGGCTGCCTACACTCGGGACACCAGTAAAAAAAAACGGGTAACATTTCAATTCTTTCTCCCCACACCCCTCTCTACACCTCTTTTAAGGGGCCTGCCTAGTAGTCATAAGCTATTGTGTCTATTCTAATTTTAAAAAAAACTTTGAATATTTCAATGTAAATGTTTTTTTCACGACAGAAATTAAAGTCTATATTTTGTTACCAATTAATAAATTTGGTTATTGAAACATGATTGTCGTCGCTGAAAAGTGTCTAAAGTCAGCGAAAATCTCTGCAATTAGTCCTGTATTTATTATATTTATTCTTCTGTAAAATAGTGTTTCGAACTATAGCGACAATACTGTATTTTGTCTGTACAGATTGCCTTATTAAAACCCTATATGCGCCGCTTAAAATTCTGAGAAAACAGAACACAAGCGAAGTTTGTTTGCGCTATTTCCCATCGCCGTCGGAAAGCCTCCTTACGATCGGACGCCATCTTGGAGCGTTGCATTTTTTTTTTTTTTTTTACTTTGGAGGCCCCGAAGCTCCTGTCACGCTGTCAAATTTTCGCCTTCAACTACACTGGAGAGTAAAAAAAAACTGGTGTAGGCGTGCGTATGCAAATAACAGAAATATGGAACCAATCAGAGTAACGCGATGCGGTCGGCAGTTAGATCGGTTACTGCTGCTACAATGGCTGGTTATCAAGATTTAAGTGAGTTTGAACGTGGTGTTATGGTCGGCGCACGAGAGATGGGACATAGCATCTCCGAGGTAGCTATAACATTTGGATGTTCGCGTACGACCATTTCACGAGTGTACCGTGGACATCGAGAATCCGGTAAAACATCACATCTTCGACATCGCTGCGGCCGGAAAAATATCGTGAAAGAACGGGACAAACGACGACTGATGAGAATCATTAAACGTGACAGACGTGCAACCCTTTCTCAAATTGGCGCAGATTTCAATGCCTCCTGCATACCTTCAGACATTAGTCGAGTCCATGCCACGTCGTCTTGCGGTACTTCTGCGTGCTCGCGGGGGCCGTACACGATATTAGGCAGGTGTACCAGTTTTTTTTGGCTCTTCAGTGTATATTTGGTAATAAAATTTGAAGACAAAATACGGCCATCAAATCTTTCCTTCCAACAAATTTTATCAAATAAACTTGAATGTGATTGAAAATGTGTCACACAGTCATATTTTTTTTACTGGTTGAATCTAATTTGAATTATTATTTTATTGTTTGTGTTTTTCCATGCAGTCAATTACAGGAAGAAATGTAAGGAATGCTGTAATTTATTTGCGCTTCGTTGTTAAATTCAAATTTTATTTATCAGAGATGTTCCTGCACAATTGAATTTAATGCCTGTGAGTTCGAAATATTATGTGCACTATTCACTTGAAATAGCATTCATGCCCAGGCAGCTTCTACATAAATTAACTATCTTCACAACCTACTTCGTCTTAAAGTTTTTGACGTCCATTTCTGTCGTGGGCGATTCTGATTGACTGGGACCGTCGAACATCAAATACATTTTAGAACCGGTCCAATCTTCAAATGTTTGATGGAAACCGAAGCCATCCAACTTTCACAGACGAATATGGCCGCGGTAGCGACGTTTCGATGACGTCATAACCATCAAAACTTTATTTGACCAAACTTATTGGAAGCAGTTGGACGGAAAAAATTTGACCGTGTGACAGAGGCGTTAAGAAATTTGATTTACGGGGAATTCCGACTTGCGTGGAGGGGCAAGGGTAATTTCGTCGTGAGTCGTTGGCGTCTCTGCGCCTGGAAACCGGACACGGCGCCGTCCGCAGTCTGCTCCGTGTCGCGCGTGAGGCGGGGCGTGACGAGTGTTGAGTGTCGCGGTTGTCCGTCGACCGGCTTACAAAGTGCGACTGGCGCCCGACGCTCTACCGCTAGCTTCGTTAATAATATCCTCCACCTGCTCATAATTACTTTGATTTTTTTTTTTTTTTTTTTCGTTCCTCACGCTTTTTTTCTTAGTGCACCGTCTGTCGTGTCTTCCGCGAAATAAAATTAAAGTTACAAAGTAACACATAACTTCTACAAGTTGCAGTACTGCTACAGACGTTTAATCGTTAAAAAGCATGTTGCCCAGTTTGAAAGCAGTGGGAATTTGGTATAGGGAAATACATGTTAATAAATTTCGTTTTTTTTTTTTTTTTTTTTTTTGGCGTTCCTGTGAGAGCCGACGAGGGTGAAGCGAGGTGTGCGTATGGTGCAGCGCCGGAATGCAAAGGCGGGGGAAACGGGAGGTCCCCGAGAAAACTCGCCGACCAGTGGCACCGTCCGGCTCTATCCCCACAGGCGAAAATCCGGGGGCGACCCCGCCGGGAATCGAACCCGGTTCGCCTAGATGGGAGGCGAGTAGTCTAACCATTACACCACTGCGGCCTCTTGTTCCTGTTAAAGACATATACTATATCCAACCGCGGACATTTTTTAGTAGAAATATAGTGCTTCTTTGTAACATTGTCACGAGGCGGGAGCACCCGGAGGAAACCTATCCACCTCACGATAGTGACCAATGCATCTTCCTCTGCCCATAGCATCCATATCAATGTAATGAACTCTTTAAAACTTGCGTAGATATCAAATACGTTGGAAACTCAAGTAAAAGAAACCATCCCATAGGAACACATAACAAAATAAACCTCCCCAGTTGTGAGAAATGAAAAATGGACGGTAATTTCGTTTTCAATCATATAATTACGGGCTAATAAATTTTTTTCGACAGTCGCGCAACCTTGTGGCTAGAATTTACTTGACATGATATGCTACACAGTATGGTTGTTTTACTGGAATGCCGACTAGTTATCAACATGAACGCTATTCTTCGAAGCGATCCATGTCTGTCGGGGCATGATTTGGTTAACTTAAGTGCTAAAAAATTTTCAGGAATGGAAGCAGATTAAAAAAAAAAACTTTAACAATCGAGAAGTGGGTTTCGTATGGCAGAAAGATGTTGTGAACTTGCGACCGGAAATTCCAAGTGTGGTCTCGGGAAGAGCTCAAAGTTCCGGGAAATTTTCAAGTGCGTCTTGCGGCCTCCGTGGTGTGGAATTTCCGGACACGTGCGAAACTGGTCTTTCTTACTGCGGAATAGGGAACTGGCGTCCCTCATTTTTCGCTATTCTCCCCGACGTTTCCGACACCCTCAGTTTGGTGCCAAACTTGTGGTCTGCCTACATATGTTTCATCAACCAAGTTTGATCGTCTTCGTATTGTGGGTATTCAGTACCATATACCAACAAACTGCAGTTCTCTTTCGTTATGTGTAAATGCTTTCTTCTCAAGAAATATATTTATATTTCGCAAGGCGTGAGAGCTGGTCGAAGCTACATTTAGTTATCATACTATGCTTTAAAATTTAAATATAGTGGTTTCATTCTACGAGTTTATCGCTGTTCACTACTATCCGCCACTTTACAACGCCAAGTCAGTGTAAACTTGTGCTGATTGGACATTACTCTAATGTCGCAGTAACACAAAATATTTTGTTCAGCCTGTTATTTTTAGCGTAATACAACATTTGGTTGTGGCTTTATTAACATTAACGCTTCAACATTATATCTGCATTATGGTATTATTAGACATTGTAAATTGTTAACATTGTCACATCATTATTGATGTTAGTACAACATAAACGTTCAAAGAAATTGTCCAATAGTAATTTTTTTATTGCAAAAACGTAAGACTTTTTTCTCTGAAATGTGAAATAGTCTGTTTCAAAAACATGTATTGTACACACACTGCAACCCAGTTCGTGCGCAAAATAGACGGGCACCTTAAGGGAATTGGAGAGATTTCGGCAGCTCTTATCATCGAGGTCTTGAGAGCCGATGAGGGTGAAGTGAGGCGAGCACGCATCACCCCCGGAATGCAAGGCCGGGGAAACGGGAGATCCCTGAGAAAACCCGCCTACCAGCGGCATCGTCCGGCACGATTCCCACATGTGAAAATCCGGGAGCGACCCCGCCGGGAATCGAACCCGGTTCGCCTAGGTGGGATCCGAGTGGTCTGACCACTAGACCACCGCGACCTCTGTTGACGCAGAGAAACTTGTCGTTTTATTTGTGAAAAGTGTGTGGCAAGGTTCGATGCAGGGCCCTAGAGTATTTTTTGTATGCAATGTATCTGATGGGTATATTTTGAGATACAGAGCTTTGAGAAAAAAAATTGCACGCCTTGCCCAGAGCCTTGAGCTTAGTGACGATGGCGTACTTGATGCGCGTAACAGTGTGTGTCCTTGTCGCTCCCGCGCTTCTCGACATCGTGCGCGGGAAATAACTACAGGTAGGCGGACCGCTTAATGTCAGAAAGCATAAAGGTTGTCGGGATCGAAAACTCGCGTGTGTCCATAATAATAGTTCAGGTAATTACCATATATGTTATTAAAGTTTTTCTTTAAATTGTAATATATTTACTATTCGTGTCCTAGGTTTGTGTTTCATTATGTGTACCCGCAAGCACTATTTTGAATAACCATATATATATTTTTTTCTGATTTCAAAAATGTAATGGTTTGTGCATTTGTTTAACTCCGCTGTATTTGTTGCCCTATCAATATGTAACATGTATTTGTGAAGGTGGCCGTAATTAAAGTACACGACAAATTGGAATCTTGGCGTAGTGCTGAATTTTGTGTATAAATAAAATAACTAGGCAGCTGAAAATGCTTCTGTGAAAATGATGCAGTGCTCCAGAGAAGCTGTTACGTGTCGCTGGATAGTAGACAAGGAAGCCGATGGCTCTGTTCGTGCCTGTTTGGCAATCAAACAGTCCTCCCTCGTGATGTTGTCGGGATAGTCCAGAACCTGTCCGCTATGTATGGACACCTCCGCGTGCCAACGGTTCTCAACAAACGAAACAGTACTCTGCCATACTTAACATACTCGTCGGGCCGGACCAACGAGGCGGTACGTTTCCCGTCGTGCAGGAAACGAAACAGCCCCTTGATCCTGCGTACTCGTGAGACGTATCGGAACAACGGTTGGGGCGCACGATGCGCGTGGTGCAGTGAAACGGAACAGCACACTTCATCCTCAGCGTACTCGTAAAACGTATCGGAACAGCAGCTGGGGCGGCGCGATGCGCGCCGTGCAGGGAAAGTGGCTGACCGGCGCGAAGGACGATCGACCGCGCGGTGTCTAGGCGTAGGGAAAGTCCTTGACCTAGCGTCTGGTCCACGCCATGCCCAGCCTCCCAGACGAAGCGCACGCGTTCGGTGCAACGCCCCTACCTCGACCGGCGAGGGAGATATATATACATATATATATATATGTATATACATACATACATACATACATAAATACATACATACATACATACATACATACATACATACATACATACACTCACGCGGGAGGCGGCGTATCAGGCAGGCCNTATGTATATACATACATACATACATACATAAATACATACATACATACATACATACATACATACATACATACATACATACACGCGGGAGGCGGCGTATCAGGCAGGCCGTCAACTAAGGCGGCCGCCTACCTCGAGCTATTCTCACGTTTTGAGGCTCAGTAGCGCGGGAGTGATAAGGGCTACGCTGACGCGCGTCAAATGCGCCACGCGCGTCAAATGCGCCGTCGCCGTTTCGTACAAGATTCTGAACTAACATGCAGTGTTCTCCTTGTGTCGCGTGTTCCTATGGGGTTTCAACCGCCGATGTTATCATTTTATTGGTTAAAAGTCTGTAACAAGGTTCATTACAGGCCACTATCGTAGTTTCCATCGTGTCAGGGTAGTGTGTTTAAATATGCAGCTGCCTGAAAAAAAAATCAGTTTTTAACGATGTTGTAGGGCTCTAAAATAATGTGTGCAGTTTGCGTGATATAGAATATTCCCGGGTTTTTTTCACACTTTTTAAATCAAACTTTTCAAAAATATCCCCACTTATGACTTGCTTAGTTGTTTCCTATAAATATGCCACGTATCAAAGGCGTTTTATACTTGTGTTAACATAAATGTATCCTATTTCTAATTAAATTGAATATAATGTATAATATTTCATTTTAATTAATATGAATAAGAACAGGAAGAAGATGTGTGTGTTGATAATATCTGGTAAGTAATAGTTCTCATGGGAAATATTATTACACTGAGCGCGCACGAATGCGGTGTGTTGTCCCTTTCGATGTAATTTTCTAGACTCGGTTAAGCTTTGTTTGCATGAGGCGGAGGAATATGCTGGAAGTAGAACTTTAGTAGGGCTTCAGAAAAGTTGTAAGTAACCTTGAAATGGACTTTGCCTCGAAAGTACTTTCTGTCCTCGTGTGGTGTATGTTTTATTTTCTCGTAGGCGAATATATTGGGGGGAAACGTTTAATAGTTTCGTCAAAAAAAATTTCTTATTTCAAACATTCAAGCGGCCAGGTAATATGTAGCTGCGCGTTCAAAGTCAAGAAGCTAGGGAGCGATACGGGCGAAACTAACACGCATCCCTAGCGCCACATCGCTCCAACTCGCAAGGCTTGCAGCGTTTCTGTCGTGACGCTGTGCTATGCGAATTATATCCGTAACAGCGGGACTTTATCTCACGCGGTAAAAGCGCACAGATTTAATTACGTCCGTATAGTCATACTTTTATCTTACCGCTTAAGGAAACTGCACAATCTTTAAAATTGCTATATTTGACCAGTTTAATAAAAGTAAACGAATAAAGGCATATATAATCGTTTTTTTTACCTTTTCTGGTAAAAAGTTGTATTTCCAGAACATTTATTTACCGAGATACGCGTATTCACGCGTGAACGAGAATGTTTCACGGAAAATGTTTCAGTGCATACTCCTCTTGAGCGTGGGTGTACCGGATTCCTCCCACGCACTGTAGCTTTTCGCATGCTCTACTGACCTCTCTGTCACTTTAAGTGCCAGAATGATTCTATTTAAGAAGGGGCAAGGTGTAAATAATTTCTAAACATCTTAAGTGAATCCTACAGGATACTCCAAACCCAAAGGGCAATCCTACACAAAATTATTTACCAAGTTTGTAGGCAAATACTTTGCCGAGTACTGGACGCATTTCTATCGAGAAGCAAGTATATGTATTTTACGTAACGGTGAAATTAATGCGTCACTTCTGCATAATATTCGTTCACAAAGTTGGCAAAAACATTACATTTTCTACATTTTAAACTTTGCAACTAACTTGGTCAAGGTTACTTTTTGTCCTACGTGCCCTTAATTAAGGGTTTTGCAAAGGCCTCGGTGTAACCGGGATATCCTAAATATAAAGTAAAATGTAAAATTCGAACTATTGCGATAGGGTTAGATTTATTGATAAGGTATTTGAGTGCTGGTTACTATCGTATACAGCTATAGTTAATACCGCCAAATTTTTGGAAAAATTAGAGATATAAATTACAAATTCAGTAAACATGCCAAATAATTGTATTCAAATTAACAAAATAATAATATTGACAACTGTATAATATTTAAATTTATGCAACTTGAAGAAAACAACTTTAAAAAAATCGTAACAAGAGTTTTTACAAAAATTAAAATCGTTTAAAATAACAATTTTTTTTAAATGTTGTTGTTATAGAAGCTTACGTAATGCATTTTTAAAACAGTAATTTTTGACATACTGACGCATTCTGCGTACCTATATTTTATTCGTCAGAACACACGCTCTGGCGAAGCTCGCCGGCGAACGACCGCAATAAGGATTAAGGGTTTTGTGGACGTGCCGGAAGAGTGACGCTAGGAGCCTCGCAGCTGCAAAGGCATGCTACCAAAGGTTTCTGCACGTGCAACTGTTCCTGCACGTGCAGACGACATCCGGAGACAACGGAAGGCACCAGGGCGTGGACACAGCTGCATTTTGCAGCTGCCCAAGGGACACCGAGATCCCACCACCAGCTGTATCTGTCCCGGGCTTGTACTGCAATAAACCATGAGAGCTTTTAGCGGACGTGCGTGCAGAATGGGACAATAAACTTCCAGGCCAGAACCAAGGGACGACGCCACGCCGGCTGCGGACCACACGAGCAGCGGCCACGTGTTTTATGACCCAGGGGGACAACAAGCACCCCGGACACGTGCAGAGATGGGGCAAGTCGAATATGGTGATCGAGGCTACATAACCACGAGGAGGAGGACCAAGCGTGGCAGTCGGCCGACGGAAACGGAAGAGGACGGAGCGAATCCGCGAGCAGGCGTCGACGGCAGCCGGCCATCGTCAGGCGCAGAGTACTGCGTGGACCCGGGAAGAAGGAACTTCGAAGCCAGGCGCCGAGACGCCCACCAAGTTCGA
>NQII01000461.1:770883-788461 GCA_002778355.1 Clitarchus hookeri | reverse complement strand
TACGTACAGAAAAGGGAGGGAGTTTGTCTCGTGAGTTCATGTACCAGTTAACCTGTTCAAGCAACAATGAAACTCGATTATGTGAACACACAAAATTTCACATTAAATAATCATTTAACCTGGATCTCTGTTGTCACACGACGTATTTCTACGCCCTATCACTTAGGTCTAGCATCAAGTGCTGGCGCCTCACGCCGCAGAGCAGAATCAATACCTACTTCCAAACTTCAGCAATTGGCAGGTATCAATACGTACTAACTTAGTGGATTCTAGACATTATTTACAAAAATCAACAATTTTGTTGTTACAAAACTATACATTGTGTTAACTATTGCTGTATGTGATGGCTACTGACGTTTATAGGCATAACCAATAAAATAAATGGCATATAAATGTATCATGCAGTTCAAATTCCGCTAGTTTTTTATTATTCGGGAATTCGTGCGTTGCCATTTCATTCGATAGCTCTTAGTGACTGTCGCAGCGCCTCAAAAATAGCACCGATCTCCCGCCGAGGCGAACCGGGCTCGATTCCCGACGGGGCTTCTCTGGGATTTTCGCACGTGCGGAATCGTACGATGCCGGTGGCCGGCATCGTACGATTCCGCACGTGTTCTCGGGGATCTCAAGATTCCCCTGCGCTTGCATTCCGGCGCTGCTCCTTACTCCTCGCTTCACACCCTCATCGGCTCTCAAGGCCCCGTTGTTGAGAACCGCCCCAAATCTCTCCACTCCACGTACTTGTAAGCAAATCTGAATCTGAAGACAAAACAATTTTTAAGTAAAATTTGCATTAAGGAAGCCATGTTCATTACTTAACAATTTATTTTTATTGAGCTCGTTTTTTTTTTGCGCGTTGTCTTTGTTTAAAATCCGTATCAGTCATGCACTTCTGGTGGCTGACTGGAGTTACATTCTGACTGCTACTGGTGTTGTGGCTTCTGTTTCTTTCCGGGATTATAATTTCATCAGTGTTCACGAATTTGGGTTTGTTACGCATGTTTCCACGCGATAAATGTGGTGTGTTAAATTGGAAGTTATGTAATAAAACGAATAGGGCCTACCTTTAATTAAAAAAAAATTAAATCAATAAACTTTTTAAAACTTTACAAAAAATCTTAGTTTGTATCTCATTTCTTTCACGCTTGAAAATACCGGATGTCTGACATGTTTTATGCGAGTTATTTCGGTTGTAAATCTTCATGACAGAAGCATGATTAAAGATGATGGTGAGTAAATTGCAGCGTTTACATAGCTTTTGTGAAGGTAGCTGCTCATTTCACGTGATTAATATTTGTGGTTGGGTTTTTTTATTTTTCAGTGACGTTATTTATTAACGAATCTGTCCAGTAGTAACAGTATAAGAGTAATGTAACCTCGCATGTTGTAATTTGTGAGTCCTATTAGTACGCTGAACCACGAACAAATGCACAGTTTACACGTTTCAGACAGTTTCCACGGCCTGTTTTACTTCCTTCGTCACTTGCACATGCGCATAGCTTGTAACTATACTTCGTTAGTTTTGTAATTTCTATTCCTACCATTATTATTTTCCGATTCACGTCTTTAAAATTTTGATTTTGTCAATTTTTACTTGACTTTCCAAATTAGTTTCACGATGTGGCTTGGTTATAATTAATTTTTGAGGTAACGATGATACCTCGTTCAAAACAGTTTGAGCGAAGGTGTGGTGAATTCCTTCTTTCCCCTCCCACTTTCATTTGTTTGTACGTGTAATATGAGGCTGCGGTGATGTGGTGGTCAGACTTCTCTCGCCTCCCACCAACCCAGTTCGGGTTCAATTCCCGGCGGAATCGCCTCCGGATTTTCGCATGTGGAAATCGTGCCGTACGATGCCGTTGGTCAACTGGTTTTCTCGGGGATCTCCCGTTTCCCCAGGCCTTGCATTCTGGCGCTGCTCCATACTCGCCTCACTTCACCCTCGTCGGCTCTCAAGACGTCGATGACAAGCGTCGCACAAATCTCTTCACTCGATGTACGTGTAATGATGAATCAAGTTTTCTGTTCTGGCCTAGTCCGTTATGCCTCTAGCGACGTGCATAGTAAAATAAATAAATAAATAAATAAAAAACACATACACGTGAAAAGAGGACCTTTGCTGAAACACGCACGTAAATGTCCCACACTGTATAGTCCACTCAAGGTTACATCCAACTTTTCTGAATCCCTGCTTAAGTTCTACTTCCAGTATATTCCTCCTCCTCATGCAAATAAAGTTTGACCGAGTGTATAAAAAAAAATCAAAGTGACAGCACACCGCATTCGAGCGCATTGGGTGTAATAACATTAAAAAAATATTTCCTGCTGGGTACCGCATTACCAACACATATTTTTAGCCTACTTTCCGAAGGAAAGAAATACTTATGAGATCACGTTCCTGTGTGGGAGTCTCTTGTGGGAATGTGTGTGCCTCTGTGTAGGCCTGTGAGTGTGTGCCCCCCCCCCTCAATTTCTGAACGCGTTAATCGAATTTTACCAAACTCCGTACACATATAGTACTAAGTAATGACACCTTAATTTTAAATTTTCGACTACGCCGGGTTCTTACTTTCAAAATGGCGGCCATTTTAAAATTTAGGGCGACATCATCTCGAAAACTATTCAATATATTTTAACCAAATTTTGTATGCTGGCAGTGCAAGTTCTAAGCATTAAATTTGGAGGTGTATATTGTTGTCAGTCCGCTATTTTGGAAGATAGCGCCACATGAAAAAATTAAGCTTTTATGTTAAACATCGAAAACTACGCAACCTATTTTCGCCAAATTTGGCACCTAAGTAGTACTGTGATTGGTCAGGTAAATGTCAGTAATTGAACTTAATTAGGCATTTATTTTCAAAATGGCGGCCACAAATATTTTAGGTTTATTTGGTATAGCTACCATACCGATGACCAATTACAACCAAATTTTGTGCGCTGACAGTATCTACTACAAGCATCATACAAGCCAAACCACAACCACTTTTTCTTCAATTTTGGAAGATAGCGCCACATGAAAAAATTGAGTATCTCGAAAACTACGCAACTAATTTTCTTCAAATTTGGCAAGTAAGTAATACTATGATGGGCCAAGTAAATATAGGTAAATAAACTGCCTGACCCAATTTAAATAATTTAACTATACTAGGCCTTCTGAATGTTTACAAAATTTTGTGGAAATTAGTCGAATTATTTTGCAAATATGATAAAATGCTCAGTTTACTAATGTGACACCATTTTGCAAAAAAAAATCCGACAAAGGAGGATCCTTGTGTGCATATCAGTTGATTGATCCTCGAGTTATAGCATAAAACTTCCATTGATGGTGTGACTATCTTCATAAATTGGGGGTACAATTTTATATATTAGCACATTCGATTATTGTCATAGATAAAATATGCGAAATTAAATTAAAATTTCTTACAGAATTTGGTAGATAAAGCACACCAAGCTAAAATGTTTGGATACGCGCCATTCAGAAAATAAGAGACTTACACACTTAAAACATATAGATTACTATAGCCTAATACAGTAAACATTCTTCGCCAAAATTGAAAGAAATAAGGTTATTGTTTCCCGAGATATGGCATAAAACTGTATTATTTCATGTGGGACTATCTTACAAAATGGCGGAGAAATGAGGCAATTCATAGACAATTTTGATGGATACAACTGATACTATCAGCATAGAAAGTAAAGTTGAAATTTATTTTGCAGTTTCGTAGATAAAAAATTCGTAGCTAAAATGTTTGCATGGCCACAATTTGGAAAATATGTATGTCTGACCCCCTCAAAAATTTATCAGTTTACATAACCTGCAATAGTGCTAATTGTTTGCCAAATTTGGTAGAAATAGGTTGTTTTTTCGGAGATCACATAATTTAAATTTTTCAAGTAATACTATTTTACAAAATGGCGGACAAAATAATTTTTTTGTACACATTTGATTGTTGCAATATATACAGCAATCATTCAAAGTATCGTTGGAATTAATTGCANAAATAATTTTTTTGTACACATTTGATTGTTGCAATATATACAGCAATCATTCAAAGTATCGTTGGAATTAATTGCATACTTTCTATGATATAACATGTAAAACTAAAATAGCTATATGGCCACCTCGTGTGGCACTATTTTACAAAATGGAGGTACAAAAGAGGCTTCGTGTATACATATTTGATGTTTGTTATATATAGTCCCAGCATAAAGTNAAATAATTTTTTTGTACACATTTGATTGTTGCAATATATACAGCAATCATTCAAAGTATCGTTGGAATTAATTGCACACTTTCTATGATATAACATGTAAAACTAAAATAGCTATATGGCCACCTCGTGTGGCACTATTTTACAAAATGGAGGTACAAAAGAGGCTTCGTGTATACATATTTGATGTTTGTTATATATAGTCCCAGCATAAAGTTAAGTTGGAATTGATTAAATGGTGTCGAAGATATAGCATAATATGCTAAAATAGCTATATAGCCGCCATTTTGAAAATAAGAGTTTGACATACTTGAAACATATTTGCACATATCAACTGCCGCAGTACTACTTGTATGCCAAATTTGGTAGGAATCTGTCAATTGTTTCCCAATAAATTACACAAAAACTTAATTAATTAATGTAGTACTATCTTACAAAATGGCAGACAAAAGTTTTTTTTACGGTTTATTTTATGTTTGTAATAGATACTGCCAGCGTACAAAATTTGGTCAAAATTGGTGAAATTGTATGGTAGTTATGCCAAATAAACCTAAAATATTGATATGGTCGCCACTTTGAAAATGAAAGCGTAATAAAATGTAATTACTCATATTTATTTGGCCTATCATAGCATTTATTGTGTGCCAAATTTGGCGAAAATAGGTGTAGTAGTTTTCGAGATATAATGTAAGAAATTTATTTTTAAATGCAGTGCTATCTTCCAAAATTGTATTACGAAACCATAAGATATCCTAAAAAATCTGGAAAAAATTCAGCTCTTCAGCAGTTTTAGGAAAACTTAGATTTTCACTTGAATTGTTTGTTTATATGGCCGTACGCATTACTTCGAAAATGTTTACCATCAGCTTATAAGAAAGTGAAAAATGTTTTTTTAAACGTTTTGAGTTTATACTGGCTATGTAAGCAGAAACGAGTTACTGTTTTTAGGAACCGATGGTACACTAAGTTATCTTAGTGACCTCATATTTCACGAAGGAATGCGCTTTCCAGATAATGCAGAGATTCGTAATTTTGAGTTCGCTATAGATGAACCACTACTATCTATAAAAAAAATGACGTTATTTGTAGTTTCATAATGATCACTGTACCCAGCGCCCTGTATGTAGTATTTTCAGAACATCTTGATAAAGGCAGTTCGTGGTAAAGTGAGCACTTTGGAAATCAGCCTTTGAAAAAAGTCACTGGCCTTTAGCATCATAAATGCTACCGTACACACAGGCAAGCAGGCTCCCAGTTAAGTTGGCAACGAATCAAGTAAACCCGTTCCAAGACCTATCGTTTTTATTGCTAGTGTAATGTTTAAATTCGTTGGAAATGAGTTGCTGTTTTCTTGCTGTGTACAAGTTTGAATACTAATTGGCGTATTAGAAACACATTTAGGGTCACAAAAATGTCACGTCGTAATGCCCATAAAAATGTAAGTTTCACTTATGGCGGAATGATACAAATGAGGAGAAAAATAGATCTTACGCAAGGATTTCAAAAGTGCTCACTTTTCATGAACAGCATGGCGTTAAAAGAAATATCGCATCCTTGATCGATACATAACGACGACATAAAACACAGTATGTCTACATTAAATTTCTGGTATGAGAGTAAGGCCAAGGGTGACGGTCTCTTTGTCCCTCACCCCCACCCGCAACACCTTACGATATTAATATGATGCTGCACCCTTGGATGGCGGTATGAGTCGTGGACACCTGGCCTTGCAAGCTCCCCTGGTATAGCCTATTCACAGTTAAGTGAGCACTCTCTAAGGCCCTCTCATTTGGAATAGTAGTCAATAAATACGTTTTATTTTAGTCTCAGATGTTAACTTCTGAGTGCGGCGGGATATAAACACTGTCTTTATTACTTACATGGCAATATATATTTTAAAAAGTTGGTTAAAGGATAACAAAATGGTTGAAAGGAAAAAGTAGCTAGGGCCTCAAAAATGCTCACTTTACCGTGGACAGCCTGTAACGCAGTGTGAGCTAGTAAGCACGTTTCTGGCACAGGCTGTAGTTAATGACTAGCTGGAACTCAGAGGATCCCCCCCCCCCTTACACCCGTCAACCCCACACTCTACCAACTCCCAGACAAGGATGCTGTGTAATCTACTCCCCGTAACTATTGTCAGGCGTATGATGATACCCCTAGCTGGGAGAAATTGCAGTCGGGCCATGATAAACTGTACGTATGTGTGTGTGTGTGCGTGTAACTCGGGTCAGGTTTTTTCTAATAGCTTTAATAGCTTGTAGGTTTATTTTTGTCTAGGACCAGAGGTGCTCGATAAATAAAGCTAACGCCGGATGCGCAAGGGGCACTCCTTTACTGCCAAATTCCGAATCGAACCCCTCTTGTCCACGATCGTGGATGCGTTGCAAACGAAGGCTACTTATGACCGGTGCTGTACGCAGCAAGCCATCAGTGCCCAGTCTTTCTTTAGGGCTCAGATTTGTGGAATTTTCTACGTCTCTTTGACCCGAATGGTTTAATGCGAGTATCGTCGAGCACATAGCACGTTGTTCACTGATGGTTCCAATCAAAATGTTGAGCATAAGTACAGCGCCTACCAAAAAAATTACGTGATTGCAGCACTTGAACACAGAAGTCGTGTGACCAAATGGATTAAAACTGATTTGAAAAAATAAGTGGAAGGGGGTGCGTGTTTATCTAAAAGTATTCCCCCTCCCTCCCCTACTCTCCTTTTTGTCTATTGTTTGTTCGGAATTGAAATTGACCTTCTGATTGCAGGAAGATTCTAACCATCTTGTGTAAACCTACCGATTGCTTTCCTGATTGAGTTGATTCCGGATTGGGTCTAAACATCATCGCTTTGGCTTCGTCATTATATCAAAAACATTAAGGGTTCTTATGTTATCTGTGCTTTGGTATCACGTTTACCTCTTGCTGTCAACCAAATTGTAATGTGATGAACTAAAATCCAAACTTTTCGACAAAAGTTCTAAGCCTATATTTCGCATATCTTACTTAACCATACTGAAGTTAATTAATCGAAAAACTTGTCGAGTGACACAATTTTTCCTTAAAATGTTGTATAGTTTTTCACATGCATGACAAAGCTCATTGCACCCCTTCCCTATCCCTCCAACCAAATCATGACTTAAGAGAGTTCAAGAGTCTAAAATTATTTTCTAAGTTTTAGCATACTAATCCTTTTCGTTGTGGTATTAAATAATAGTTTTAAATATATATTAAAATGGGGGGGGGGGATGACTTTTCAAAAACGAGTAAAACTATTTTTGGGAATTTTAAATTAATATGATTTTCGTTCATATCTGTAAAGTGGACAGAATTACGTTGGGCTACAGATCAAAATAATTGTTCGTGGTATTAGAATTTAATGAAAAATATTTGTAGTAAATTTGTTTTGTGGTTCACCCATACTTCAATTTTAACTTTTGAGATAAAATTTAAAACCAAAATAGCCCTTACTGTGGGTGAACCGTGTGACGGATTTCAATGAAATTCCAACACGACACTCCTCTGACTTCGGTAAGCACTTTAGTCTAAACAGAAATGTGTGTTAAAATATCCTCATTTTATATGTTCGAATTAAATAAGTTAATGTTTCCTAAATGCAAGTATAAAATGTTAACGTTATTTTCTATACAATTTACATTGTTGTCAAATTATCATCGATATCATGTCACGGAACCGTAAAGTATTATCAAAATGCAGAAAAAATTGGCTCTCGAACATCGTAGTTATTAATCGTATTTTAACGAGTCGTCTGTGGGCGTATCGGAGTTCGTGGAAGATGGAAGTCTTGAAAAAAAATTAAGAACTCATCTTAATTTCGTAATTTATTTACAGCATCACAACAATACACACAGCTGTTATTTACAACATTAAATTATCTATCGCTACTATTAACATCAATTATTCCTATCAGATAGTGCAATATTTAAAGCCAATTTCAATTATAATTAAAATCCTTATCACTGTTTTTCTACTAGCCACAGTCACTTTTTCCTCACTTATTATCGACACATATGCTATCAAAATGTCTATTGCCATCATTCCAAATGTCTGCTGCTCACGCATCTAGTCCCACTTTCCCACAGTCCAGACGGTCACTCTCTTTACTCTCACTGTGCTCGCAACTATAGGTTGTTCACGGTACATGAGCACTTTTGAGGCCCTAGTTACTTTTTCCTATCAGCCATTTTTTTTATCCTTTCATCATCTTTTAAAATAAATATTGCTGTGTAAGTAATAAACACAGTTTATATATTTCATTGGACTCGAAAGTTTACGTCCAAGGCTACAATAAAATATATTTATTGCATATTATTCCAAATGAGACTGCTTCAAAAAGTGCTCACTTTAGCTTGAATAGCCTATACACTCGCTGGATACTGCGTCGTCGCTCGTCGTTCCGAAGGGTCCGTACACCTGTCCTAGTACGGTCTACTAGGCTCCAGACTCCCGACGCAGAGGCGTGCCGTGGCTTATATAGCTGAGCTGGCCCGACCCAGAAGGCTTTTCGCACCTCGCGTCGTGCAGAAGGGGAGGTAGGCTGATGACCAGAAAATTCGCGCGGTGACTACCCAAGAAATTCAATCTGGTCACCACGTTAGCGTCTAACACTTATGCGGCCATCACTGTAGGACAGGTTGAAGAGGGACTCGTCCTAAAACACTACATTTTGCCACTCAGCAATAGCGTTCACCTGCCCATTGCAGTCTGAGGCGTTTGTGGTTTCTGGACAACAGAAGCCGGCGCAATGGCATGCGTTCCAGTAGTCCAGCCCGCAGCAGACGGCGTCGAACCGTCGACGCAGACATGTCCACACCCGTTGCAGTACACGATTAAAATTTGAATTTATAAAATGTACAAATCAATCCCCTGTGCTATCTGGACTATGCCGCTGGTTGGCGGGTTTTCCCGTTTTCCCCGCCCTTTCATTCCGGCTCTGATCCATACTCACCTCAATCGCCCTCATTGGCTCTCAAGACCTCTGTTAAGAGTCGCCCAAATCTCTTAGCTCACTCACCCTATGCTATACCGATCAGTAAAAAGTAATGAAAAATCTGTAAATTAGGCTGTAGCGAAAATTCCCTAAATCCAAGATGGCGCCCTTCTAACTGGCGCATGAACTTTATTACAGTGTGCTTGTAATACACGCTTGTGAAACGGATTATTTCACGCGTGTAAAATTTGTATGCCAACCACGCCCTGGGGGCGCGACGTCACTGGCCGTAGGTGTTAAGGGTAGTCCCTAGTAGATTCTGTTCACGGTTAATTTAGCACTTAAGAAATCAACATTTGAAAAATGTCACTGTGTCTATAGTATATTCGCGGTATCTTCAAACATTTCGAATAAAACCTGTGAAAAATCACTCCATTTATGACGTGTGTGTCACGTATCACAACCATTTTATACTTTTAATTACATTAAAGTATATTGTTTTTTGTCAAATTGTACTTTTACTTATATTTTATCTTTAAAGTATAATATTTCATTCTGAATTAATATAAATAAAATTAGGGAGAAATAGGTCTCGTGTAAATTATAATTGAAGTTAGTACGCACGAATGCGGTGCGTTGTCATTTTCGTATAATTTTCTAGATTTAGTTGAGCCTTGTTTGCTTGGGGCGGAGGAATAATCTGAAAGTAGAACCTTAGTACGGCTTCAGAAAAGTTGGAAGTAACCGTTGATTGATTTTGACGGCTCTCAACAACGAGGTCTTGAGAGCCGATTGAAGTAACCGTGGATGGACTATCCTGGCCACATTTCAGTGAGTGTACCCGTTAATATAAATGCAGATAAAGTTGGCAACGATGGAAGGAAAATAGTTCCACGCCTTAACGTTGAATTCGAAGCGTTAGGCAAACGTTTGTGAGTACTGGCATTATGTATTTCGTTTTCCATTTTTGTTCGACTGCAAGAATAAACAAAATTAAAAAAAAAAAACAAGTTTTTAATAATTTTATACTTTTACTTGACCGACGCATGAATAAACTAATACAGTGAATAGGTCTATAGCAATTTTTAATTTTGCATATTGTGGAAGAATACACAATGTGATTACAAGAATATCTTAAGCAGGGGTTCCAAAAGTGCTCAGTTTAACTTGGAACAGCGTATAAACAATGTTAAACGCCTCAAGGCCACGTCTGGTTGCAAGGAAGCATTGGGGCTGGCCCACCCAAGCCTGTGGTATGCATTGCCGGGAAGCTGAATTGTCGCAAATTACATCAGTATAGGCTATTCACGGTTAAGTGAGTACTTTTGAAAACCCTCTCATTTGGAATAATTTTATATAAACAGTGGCTCACGTTAATATTCGGCCACCCATGATTATCGCAGTTTCATGGCCTTATGTTACATTAGAAATGAATATAAACATAAAACATATTGCACAATCATTCTTGTGTGCTTTAAATGAAATGCAAATGTAGCTAATAACTGAAATGAGCAGTGCAAGTTAGTGAAACACAATATTTTGTCCTCGCGTGCTTCATAAGTACGTCACTTTAATATTCGGCCAGTTGTGGTGGACGCGTGGCACAGGCACGATGCACATTGTGTTCGTACCTCGTGTCATTCCCTGCACGCTCTCTGTGCCGAGAGGTTGTATTGGGTAGCTTTGTTGACTGCGTCAGTCAGGCAAATGGGACGTAGGGCAGGAATACAACGTTTGAACAGTGGCAGCTATTTTCTATCGTGCAAAGAAGAAATCTCAACGAGAAATTGCGGAGTACTTGAATCTGCCGAGGTCCACTGTCGGAGACGTCATAAGAAGGTTTGGGAAGGAAGACAGAATAGATTCGGTACCTCTAAAAGGACAGCCAAAGAAACTAAGCGAGAGAGAAGAACGTCTAGTAATCAGGAAAATAAAGAAAGATCCGAAAATTAGTGTTGGCAAACTTACTACGGAGGTACTCAATGAATGTGGAAAGAACGCCCATCCAGAAACGATACGACGAGTTATCAGAAGAGCAAGATATAATGGCAGGGTACCTAGAAAGAAACCTTTTATTAATGAGGTGAATAGAAGAAAACGACTTAAGTTCGCAAAAGACCACGCTGACAAAGATGAAAGCTGGTGGAGTTAGGTTATTTTTTCTGATGAGACGAAATTGAATGTGTTTGGTTAAGATGGCAGGGTAACAGTATGATGCAAGCCAAATGAGGAGCTAAAACGTGGGAACAAACAACCTCTACTGTGAAACACAGTGGAGGTAGTATTATGATCTGGTGCTGTATATCTTCAACAGGTGTTGGAGAGGCTGTACGTATCGATGGAACAATGAAAGAGGAAAACTATCTCGACATCCTGAAAGCAAACCTGCACAAGAGTGCTGATAATCTGGAAATTTGAAACACGTTTCAGTTCTACCAAGATAATGACCCAAAACCCAAGTCGTACATTGTCAACTGTCCCAAAGTCATTAACAAACCTCCTCAATCACTCGACCTGAATCCCATACAAAATCTGTGGGATGAACTCAAAAGAAGGCTGCGTACTACATCAATTAAGTCCACAGAGGAATTAGAGAAAAGGTTCAAGGAAGAATGGAGTAAGATTGGCTCCGAATGTACCAGGACCACAACACCTGCGAGAAGTAATTAAACAGAATGGNCAAGGAAGAATGGAGTAAGATTGGCTCCGAATGTACCAGGACCACAACACCTGCGAGAAGTAATTAAACAGAATGGCAATGCTACCAGATACTAAAAGACTGTCTGTTTAGTTTGCAAAGAGGATTATGTTTGTGCTTGAATGATGATGGCCGAATATTAAAGTGGCGTACTTGTGCAGCATGGGATGACAAAATCATATTGTTTGTTAAGTTGCATTGCTCATTTCCGTTATTGGCTACTGCTACATTTCATTTAAAGCACACAAGAATGATTGTGCAATATGACTTATGTTTATCTTAATTTTTAATGCAACATAAGGCCATGAAACTGGGATAATCGTAGGTGGCCTAATATTAATGTGAGCCTATATATATATATATATATATATATATATATATATATATATATATATATATAATTTTCGCAAATTAACGTTATGTAACGTCGTTTGAGTTTGATTTTAAATAAAAAAGTTATATTTAGTTAGATTTAAAAATTGAGTTCAAACATTATTATTGAGTATAAGTGGTTAACTAACCCAAATTATATATAAACATTTTTTACCATAATATTTTGAAAACTAAAAACTAATTTATAAAATGTNGATAAGAAATGGCTGAAAGGATAAAGTAACCAGGGCCTTGAAAGTGCTCACTTAACCGTGAACAGTCAATAAGAAGTAGTATATTATTACACGCGGTGTAAGCCGCTGAAATAAAGTACAGGAGTCATTTTGTACGTGTCTCCCCTCCCGTAAGGAAACTGTGCAGGAAAACGCTAAAAAATTTTGTTTTTAACCAATTTATGTAGTTTTTTTCTCGCTTTGATTATTTGTAACATGGTAAAAGTGCCGGATGTACACTCTAAATTAGAATCAGTAAGTATTTCACCGTTTAAATCAGTTAACAGCACCTGACTTAGTCAGTAGTCACATAAATCAATTAAACTGACGAATTAGTAAAACATTTCCAGTTTTCCTTCACTTATTTAGTTACATTTTCCATTGATTGATCAGCCATTTCAGTCGCTGGTATTCAGTAAAAACGAGAATAAAGGTCATACAATTAAAGTCCACGTATTTTAGATAAATAAATATAAGGCATATATTTTACGCCTTTCCGTCAACGTTCGCTTGGTAGCTCGAATGATAACAAACTGTCGGGAGCTTATGCTGTGGGTTCAAATCTTGGACACTGCATTTTTTTTTTTTTACTTTACTTTCAGTTGCACAATATAAACAGTGACTATCGGGAATATATTTATTTCTCGTAATAATTTGGCTAAATTCAATAAAAACAGTAGGTCTATTTAATTCGCCGGACGAATTTGGCTGTCACTTATTCAATCAATGAAATTATTTCGCTGGAACAATCAGTTGTTTTCCACCGGTTCTAGGTGGAGCCATTTTCTTTTATTCGAATAGTCAAATTTCACTGCGAATCAGGGATTTTCCACTGATTGGAATTTAGTTTGTAGATAATAGTTTTTTTTTGTGGAAAAAAGTTGTATTTCCAGAACATTGTTTGTGGAGGTGCGCATATACTCGCTCATACTGATTTTACAGACAGTATTTTACTATGAAGTCCCCTTAAATGTGGCGACTTGAGCTTATTCCAGCGCACGCTCTGCCGAGCTTGAAATTATGAACTTGGCCTTTTTTGTTTTATTTCCATGAGCGCAGCGCGGCGCGTCAAGAGCTATAATGGATCGCAGAGGCGCATTTTGCCTGTGCAGCAAATGCGCTGAAGAAGAAAAGAGCATTCTTGGAAGTTTTCAACTAGGTCAGCGCAGCGTGAAGCAGCAGCCTAGATTGTAAATTTTGTACATCCGTCTTCCCGATAGACATAGAAACCTCATGTACTGGACGAAGGCAAATGGATAGCGTGGTGCATTCCGAAAGTTATAAATAGTAATAAAGAAATAACTATGTTCGTGGTGTTTGAGCCAGTTAGCTTTCGAAGCAGAGTCCGCCAGGCTATGTCTAATAAAACGTCAAACTTTTACAAATACATCATAATTTTTAGCCTATACTTGCATCGGATGATCTTGTTCTTTTATGCGGTATCTTAAATAACGATACTGAAGAGTGTGATACATAAATATGTACGGAACACATGTATTGCATCCTGTTTGCATTTGAAAACCCAATTATAAAAAAAATCTGAAAAAGCAATTCTAAGTAAAAGTTTTTTAAATCTTTGGTAGCATTATTGTTAAATATGTGGTGAATAATTTTTGCAGTTATATCTTACGTATTTTTGCAGTTATATCATACGTTGTAAAATTGCAGTCTTAAACGCTACGGAAGGTTGGTATTTGAGCCGAGAAAGATTCCAATATATATATGTCTGAGATGGTGCTTTTCGGTATTGCTTGTTAAATGAATTCCCAAAATGTCTTGCATTAGAGCATGTATCGTTGTCTTAACTTCTCAGTGGCCGAAATCTGCTAAATTTTTTTAGTTGCCGCTTACGTTTATTTACAGTATATTGCACTGTTCCAGGAACTGATTCCCAGTAGGACTTCATTTCACTTCACTTAAACGTATCCGTATATTCACCGACATTTTTACGGAAATACGATCCGTAATTACGTAAAAAAACGGAGCTGAGCTCCGTAAATACAAAATACGTAACGTCCCCGAGTGACCTATAGCTTTGCGTTTCGGGAACGAACAATGCCGAGTTGACACGATGCTTTCTAAGTGACTGCAGCCAGAAAATTGTGGTTATTGCGGAGGTTATGGAATCCACGCCAATATTTTAACTTTAAGGAAAGTTTAAAATGTTTTTCATTATCTCTTTTTTTATGTACCGGAAGTACAGAAAAATTAACCATAAAATTGACGGAGAGATTCAGTGAATTCACGGAAATTTTTTTGAAATGTACTGAAACCGTTATTGGATAAGCAACGTGTCCTTAATTTTCCAGAGAGTTCTGGGGAATTTTTTACCAACACTTTTACATAAAATGACGGAAAATATTTTCAACAATTGTGACAGGCCATTTTGAGTCATGGCTGTGTTGTAGTAAATGGAATATACCACGTAAATATAACTTTTGTTAACAATGTCGTAGAAACATGGTTAAAATTTCTACTTATTCGTAGTGATTAGCATAGTGTAATGTATGTAATGGGAATAATGTTTAGTGTATAGTTTCCATTTTAATATGTTGTATCATAGATGAAGTGGAAAGCATGAAAGGTTCGTAATTAATAGCACCATGGGTGCCAACACACTCCCTTTTGTGAAGGGTCATTTTTTGCGACAGTCTTGGTATNGTTCGTAATTAATAGCACCATGGGTGCCAACACACTCCCTTTTGTGAAGGGTCATTTTTTGCGACAGTCTTGGTATGGAAAAAAAAGGGCCAGCTTTCTGAGTTGCGCGTGGAGGAGAGAATCTATATGTCCAGAAGAAGGGGAAAATCAGGACCCCTGCAGATACATTAAGTAANGAGTTGCGCGTGGAGGAGAGAATCTATATGTCCAGAAGAAGGGGAAAATCAGGACCCCTGCAGATACATTAAGTAAACATTAAATCCTAACTAATATGATAAATGTGAAACTGTGTTTGTGTGTTTGCTTGTCCTTCTTTCACGACACAACGGAGAAACGGACCGACGTGATTTTTTGCACAGAGATAGTTGGAGGGCCGGGAAGTGACATAAGCTACTTTTTATCCCGAGAAAATATCTCATTCCCTCGGGGAAATTCTTATTGGAAAATTGAAAAGTACACAAACGGAATAACAAGGCTACGTCGCAACCGAGCAACAGATCGAAGTAATTTCTTGCACAAAAATAGTTGGAGAGCTGAAAGGTGATATTGGCTACTTTTTATCGCCAGAAAATATCTCAAAAAATTTACNTGCACAAAAATAGTTGGAGAGCTGAAAGGTGATATTGGCTACTTTTTATCGCCAGAAAATATCTCAAAAAATTTACTAACGATAATAGTGAATCAAGTCGGAAAAAAATTTGCCGCCAGCGCGCTCTTTTGCTATACGCTGTCTAAACCGTTAAAGATGGAACAATATCGTGCAGTAAAGAATTGCGTAGAATAAAAAAACCTAAAAAAAACTCCGCGGCAGCATATATCTATAACAGATAAATGCTAATAAGTGTTTTTACCATTTAATTCACNCTACTTTTTATCGCCAGAAAATATCTCAAAAAATTTACAAACGATAATAGTGAATCAAGTCGGAAAAAAATTTGCCGCCAGCGCGCTCTTTTGCTATACGCTGTCTAAACCGTTAAAGATGGAACAATATCGTGCAGTAAAGAATTGTGTAGAATAAAAAGACCTAAAAAAAACTCCGCGGCAGCATATATCTATAACAGATAAATGCTAATAAGTGTTTTTACCATTTAATTCACCGAGACGTTGAGTTTTATAATATGTATAGAGTATAGAAAATTTTCAGTAAGTAAAATTCAAGTTTATTTAAAGAAAAAATTCAACAATAGTTTTGTAGTCCACGCGAGCGGAGCCGCGGGCACATCTAGTAATTATCATATTAATGTTTAAACAGTTTAATATGTTTAGAGAATGTTGTTAATGTAAATATATTAAAATGTTGCTCAGGTGCAATAAATGGTACACCCTAAGCCGACAAGTATGTTCTAAATTATTTGTATAGGGATCTTCTTATTGGCTAGGCCGTTTCGTCGCGTTTTGGAGCCGTGATATTAGTAATTCTGTTGTTTTTTTCACACTCGCTGTCTGAGAGTCACCNAGGGCGGGGGAACGGTAGATCCCCGAGAAAACCCGCTGACCAGGGGCATCGTCCGGCACGATCCCCACGTGCGGAAATCCGGAAGCGACCCCGCCGGGAATCGAACCCGGCGCGCCTTGGTGGAGGGCGAACAGTCTTTACCACTATACCACCGCGGCCCGCAAGACGCGATATTTTGTGGATTAGGTTCCTGGATGGTTGATAAACGCCCTGGCATTTCGGAGGTGGCTAACGAGAGCATGGGGTCCGAGTTTATTGTGTTATATTAATTATACCCTCGCACCCGGTGGGTTGGCCGGATAGGTCGGGTTTCATTGCGACGAGGCGGACCAGATCGCGTTTCGTCGGCACGTTGTTAAAGGTGAGATGAACATTTACTAACCGACTTTTTAGGCTTCTGGGCAACCATAAGGAATAATCGGCGTGTTTGATTTATAACTTCGCCTCGTAAAGAAACAGTGAAATTTGTAATTAATAACTGATAAGCCGGCAGTTCAGATGTGGATGTCTGGCTAAAAATTAGAACCCTTCGAGGTATAGGAAGGCAAACGTCACGCAGTGTTGCTGAAATCGCTGATCCACCTTCAATGTGCAGCTGATTGTCAGCTGTTGTCTCTGTGCATTCCAGTAGGACAGCAGGTGGTCACGTCAGTGACGTCAGATCTTCTTTGCATTGACCTCCTAATTAGCCAGTGGCAAAATACTGCGTATTAATACTCTATACTAACAATACAGGCGAGCGTTCGATAAGAAAGCCGCAATAGACGTTTCCGATACGTTTACGCCGTAACGGGTATCAGTTTATTATCATGGTAGTAAATCAGTACTACCTGAATAAGCAAAATATGCAGGTCAATCTAAGAAGAAATGAAAAGAGAACTTTAGTATCAATGCAGAAAACAACATGTTTTAAAGTCAGTTTGTTGTTTTCATGTTTCCGCTGTTAAAATACGCGACGTGCCCGGGTTGTTATTTCTCTCTGTGCTTCTGGTAACGATTTAG
>NQII01000461.1:709062-759872 GCA_002778355.1 Clitarchus hookeri | reverse complement strand
TTCCGGTTTAAACTCAGCGCCGTGAGAGGGAGCCGGGGAGCCACCGGTGATGACGTTATGCTTGTGCATTCTGCCAGTGGGGCAACCATTTTGGCATTCAGCGGCAGCCATGTTGATGGCCAGTACGAAACCACCTGTCATTCCATAGCTATAGTGTCCATTTTGTTTTTAAAAAATATTATTCCAAGCTGGGAGGGTTATCTCAGAGTCTTCTCAAATACGATATAAACTACAAATAGTCATTTAAGCCCTATGCGAACTTATAAGCATAGTTGGCCATAATTCCCGAACCGTTGAAGATGTACCAGAATCTTCCCAAATTCGATTAACATTTAAGCCCTTCCTATGATATGATATACTTCATGCTCTTGCATGGCAAGCCAGGAGGGTTCTCTCAGAGTCTTCCCAAAATCAATTAACATTTAAGGCCTTCCTATGATATTATATAATTCACGCTCTTGCATGGCAAGCCGGGAGGATTATCTCAAAGTCTTCCCAACATATGTGCTAGGGTTATTTCAGAGTCTTTCCAACAATGTGCAATGATAAATGAGCCTAACATGTTACGCGAAGCTCTTGTCATCGACGCCCTATCATAAAGGATGCTGTCGCACACAACGATAAAGAAGCCTTACATGTTATGCGAGGCTCTCAAAAGTATCTCGCTACGAACAAAGCTGACAGCCTAACATAAAGGTCACCCGCAGCGCATAATGATAAAGAGGTTCTAGCATGTTACGCAAGGCTCTCGAAAGTGTCTCGTAACTGGCAAAACGAGCAGCCTATCGTAAATGACGTTACCATACACAAGGATAAAGGAACCTAACAAGTTATGCGAGGCTCTCGAAAATGTTTCATCATCGACGACCTAACATAAGGGACAATTCCATACACAACGATAAAGGAGCCTAATATGTTATGCGAGGCTTTGAAAGTGTCTCAACACTAGTGAAGCTGGTAGCCTATAATATACCACCAGTCGTTCACTGAGGAAAACCGAGACAAGCAATACAAATTGACAGGACATGAGGACAGTATATAAGCGAGCTCCATGTAAAATGAAGATCATTCTGTTGTCGAGTGCTGTGAGTGATGGTGGAAAGCAGTCTTTTACTACAATATGAAGACTGAATCAATGTATGAAGACTCACCTTCGACAACATTGTCGTCAACATCAACAGCAAGGTATACTGAAGAGCTACTAAAGGCATTAAGATTTCATCGTGACTACTACAATCGTATACCCTGCTATAATATGAAGATGGAACCAATAGCTGAAGATTTACCGACTACAACATGGTCAACATGTTTTCTGCAATCTCGAGCAGCTGTTCTTTTCGCTCCCCCTTGTACCTGAGCCACAATGGTATTACAAGGGACATCTTTCTGAGCGTAGTTATAGAGTGCACCTCGGCCTCAGGATTTCCCAGTAACTGCTGTCACAACAAATCACGTCAGGTATCATGACGTGGAAGTGCACTCTGCCAGGCATTTGTCCAGAACATGTCTAGTGAGCTTGAACAAAGCTCATTAATTGGGAGCAGTTGAATGCTCTCAATAGAAAGAGAATACGCTCTTTCCAATCGCAGTGGGTGGAGGTTCTCCACCCGAGGGCGGTTCCACCTCACCTGTCAATAGCAGCGTAAGGAGTTGAATCTGTACGTGCCACCTTGATGGGGCCGAGTGCTATCCCCACTCTACAAAACCCGCTTTGTAAACGAGTCCTCTTACTAGGCGGACCAGACCGTCGATCCTTCGTTAGCATGCATCAACCCTTTGAAACTCGGCCTGTGGCAGGTCAGCACGCTTACATTCCACGGCAGCTGCTACCGACTTTTTCCGGCACAACAGACTCAGCCCTCCAGGCAAACACACACCTCCAGATCTCCTTCTAAGCAGAAGGTGCAACCAATGCCACCCAGAGTCCGACCCGCGATCAGCACGGCCTAAGCCGGGGCTTTCACACTGATCCCCTGGGTACCCACAATTTTCAGACATGCACGCTTGAGTTATCACCCAGGGAGGCCCAGCCCTTCCAGGACTCCAGACAGCCCCTTCATAGGGGCTCAACCACCCCGAGATCAGCCCGAGTTGTCAGTTCGAGCCTCAGCTGGGGGATGTGCAACAAGCGATAAGACATCAATGCAACTACTGTGGAAATACTTTTAACACAAGTTATAGTTCACGCCGGCATGAAAGTTGCCATTGCATGTTCAGCCCAGCATACAAAGCGTTCCACTGTGATAGCTGTGATGACACGTTTAACCGAAGTAA
The DNA here is from genome assembly GCA_002778355.1 of Clitarchus hookeri. Classification (NCBI taxonomy): domain Eukaryota; kingdom Metazoa; phylum Arthropoda; class Insecta; order Phasmatodea; family Phasmatidae; genus Clitarchus; species Clitarchus hookeri. The sequence goes on along the minus strand of NQII01000461.1, from coordinate 757,598 downwards.
TAGTGTGTATAGACATAACAGTGCATGCAAAGGCCATGTTTGTTATTCATCGAGAATTGAGTGCAAGTATCGCGGCAAGACATTCAGGAAGCACAGCTGGACCAAAGAACATGAAGATAGCAACTGCAAATTTGCTACCGTCTCATATTATGAAAATGAGTTCACCGCGTTATAACTGTTCGTGCAGCGTTCAGGAAGTATTAAAATCGTCCATTGCGTTTATACTTTACATGCAATTATATAAATGATAGCGAACTACTATACGGAGCTTACTATGAATAATGCATGTTGGTACCACCCCATTAAGTTCAGCACACACTCTGAAAACATTTTCTTAACCACAACACAAACTTTGTTGCAGCAAAGAAAATGTTTGTTTAAATATGAACCACTGCAAAGTAGCTTTATCGCAAAGAGAATTTTTGTTTAAAGCATACAGTAATTGTAACAAAATCATTGCGTTACCATTACAATAGCTTAGCACTAATCTGCAAGTTAAAGATAGTTGCAGCTTTATGTTGCAGCAAAGATAAAATACTTGCTTGCATTAAGGTAAAGAAAACATTTTCTTTGCTGTAACACAAACGCCTTAGTTTTCTTTACATTGAAGAAAGTGTATATTTGCTAACAAGCAAAATTCGCCTTGTATAAACAGCTTTTTTGTTTGTACTGAAGATAATTTTTTGTTGTGGTAAAACAAAATAGCATTGTTCAAACATAATTGCAGTAAGACCAAAAAATTATTTTCTTTAAGTTAAATATTAGGTATACTTTTTATAAAAAGATAGTGACTTAATTCACACAAATTTATAATAACCCCAATAAATTAATTTCTTTGTTTTAAAGATAATTTTCCTTACGATAAAGCAACAGTATCTTATTGAAATTACATTTAGAGTATTGCAAATAAATTACTTCCTTTGTATAAAAGATAATATTGTTTTGTAATAAAGCAAGTACACCGTATTGCAATCATATTTATAGTATTCCTGAACATTTAATTTTCTTAAATCAAATATAACTTTTCTTTTATGAATTAAGAGTACATTGATGCAACCATATATACAGTAAAATAAATAAATGTTTAAATGTTTCTTTGAAGTAAGTAAAATGTTTTCTTCTGACAAAGCAATCTTATCTTTATACAGCCACTTATTGGGTAATGCAAAGAACTAACTTTCGCGTTACAGATAATACTTTCTTGTGATAAAGGAAAAGTACCTTTATGCAACATTTTATTTTGTACAGGAGTTTTCAACCCACAGCATTGGAAATTTTTACACAATGTGCAATTTTATGCTTAGGTGCTGTCACAGTTTTCATCTTACAAATATTTGCAAACAATTATTCTCATTCTCAATCATAGCAAAAAAAAAATACAGATCTAAATACACTTAATTATGTCAAAAATCTTGTTTTTGTTGTTCAATGATAAATCATAACAGATGAAAACCATTTTCAAATAACCACTAAAAGTTATCTTTCATTACATATTGGAAATTGCACAAATATATGCGTGCATTATTTAAGTAATCCGTAATACAATTTAGCAGTCTAACATTAATAAAATTATATGCACTTTGTATGCAGCTATTTCATGTATATGTAAAGATGTGGTGATAAGTCCACACAGTGGGATGTCTTAACAGAAAAGAAACATGAATGAACATTGAACTGGACACAGATTAAGTATTCAATAATGTAAACAATATAGGATTTGAAAAAAATATGTTTCCCCATGTTTCATACACTATAAATTGATAACAATTGTGTCCATCATGAATACCTTCACAAAAACTTCTTTCACTGTTACAAACAAAAATTCTTTACGTACTGTGACAATTTCAGCAAATTTGGAAAGATGAAAATTTTCACTATAATTAATTAAAAAATCATTATTTTAAATTTAACATGAAATGGGCACAAAGATGCCGCATAAATGAAATTACAAATTTTACGAACAATATCTTTAACCAAGAAAACTTAACGGAACAAAGCCAAGTCTACTTTAACATTTAATCCCATTACAACTATTTCATTGTTTATTTTATAGTCGTCAAACTACAGAAAAAACAACATAAGTTTATCATGACGTAATTTTTGTGTCGTCCTTCAAGGTGAACCTTGACCAAGCATGTGACCGAGGCTCCTTAAAGTTAAGTGATGTATCACATCACATATTTGTAATTGAGATCATATTTTTATTTTGTTCTCAATATGTTCCGGTCTTCCACACACATCTGGCTAGTTATGTTCTTATCTGCTTTACAAAACCTGCAAGGATAGCTACCAGAAAATCTCTCCGTAAAACCAAGTATTGAATGCAGGCCGAGATTATCGCCAAGAATAAGTAACAAAAAAATGAATGGCTGTTTCCTGGTCCCCTATGTTAACGGTTAAACCATGTTATTCATGAAACTCCTTCACTACCGGCGTGAACACAGAGGCATTTCTGTAAGTGCTAATATCCTGAGAAAGGAATATAAGAGCAATAAACATATTTAAAAAAAATAGAACGGAAAGCTGGTGGGATAATTGGCAGTGCGTAGTATAGTGCGCCAATTTTGTGTACATTTGATTGAGAACGAAGAGGGTTATGTTTCATAGTCGTCAAAATAAATGAACAAAGACCACATAATTTTATCAGGTTGCAGCTTTTTTTTTTTATAATGTTCCAAAGTTAACCTTGAATGAAATTTGAAATACACTAAGACTGTCTTAAGGAAACAATGTATGATTATATTTCACTCATTACTTCTGGATGCTCCAAGGAAAATTTTAGTACTTTGTTCAGTTGGATAAATTGTCCAGTAACATTCGTAGGTTGTATATATAGTATGTTGTTTGAACTTGAGGGATTTTCAACAGTACCAATTACATAACTCTCTGGATTAATCAAAGTTCAGCCTCTTATTCTAATATTTCAAACACGGCTTGGATGTCATCGATATCTGCAGTTGTAGCGACCATTGTGTCACTAAAACTAGACATACCTTTATCAACTATTTCTTGAATGCAAGTTTTAGTGATAGTATTGTTTTTACTATACAAGTTTGCTAAGAAAATACTAGCACCGTTCCTCACAGCATCTTTAAAGCTCGTACCATTATCCGTAGTGACTATAGTTTCACCAAGATCTTCAGTGCTGCAAGGCTCTTCTTCTAAATTACAATAAATCTCATAATTTAACTGTATTTGAGAAACAAGTGTCTCTTGAAAGAAAACAGACTACCATATTCACGGAAACAACCCTCCCTTGACCACACAAATAGCGACTGGCTGTCGTAACATCATAAAATATATGGAAATGCAAAACTAGACCTTTTACAGTATTGAACTGCTTTAAGCAGATACAACACAAATACATTTTGCAAGTAACACATATGATTACATTACTAGTAAGAAAATAAAACGGAACGCTACTGTGTAATTCTTAACAACAACCACCTCAACACACTAGCCTACACAATAACAATGTAACATACTCTTTTAGTAATGGAAAATCACCACCGAGTTGAATCCAAGATCACTGAGTAGGGAACTAATAGGGGACAACTGTTTGTCCCATTTCGTTGATGCAGTGGTCTGTGGTCAATACGCCCGACTGGTGACCCAAGGGCTGTCGGAACGATCCTGTATGCCCCCCAGGCATTTTTTGAGTTCCAAAACATCTACCGACAAGAAAAAATTCCCAGCGCTCCTGGCAGTCACCATTTGAACTCACCTTCCTGATGCTAGCGCGCCCCTACTGACGATGAGTGAACCAACACACCTGCACAAAATGGCTGCTCCGATACTAGCACTCCTAGCTGCGAACTGTAGAACTTCAAACACTTGTGGCAGGCGTGGGAATCAAATATGGCCGCCTACTGCAGACTACGTCGATGGCGATGGACGCGAAAAGCAAGAGAGGGGTGGGAGACTAGAGAGAAAATAGAAGAGACCAGAAGTAATATGAGAACCAGAGACAGTAAGAAATGAGGAAGCATGAGAAAATAAAGAAGACTGGAAGGAATGTGAGAAAACCCCTAGGTATAGAACGGACTAGAGACAGGAAGGAATGACAGAGCATGAGAAAAAACAACATCGGAATGTCAGAACATGAAGAGGCGAGAGGTGGAATGATAGAGCAGGAGGGAAAAAGGGAAATTCCTATGGAAATAAGGGAAATTCCAAGGGAAATAAGGGCAATTCCAAATGGGGAAAAGGGAAATCCAAGATTCCCTCTTCTAACGAGGAATGATAGAGCAGGATGTTTCCGTTAGATGTCATTCAAGATGGCCGCCATTTCTCCTGGCTCCCCGCCAGGACGCCAGGTGCGCTAGAATCGGCATTTTCTACTACTGACCTGGTCCTCTCGTAATGCTTTGGGGCACGGCAAAGGTGGAAGGCTATAAGGACATTTTGACCAGCTGCATGTTGTTTACGGTAGAAGACCAGTTCGTAAATATCTGTGTTTCATCATGACATTGCTTCCTGCCGTAAAGCTCGGCCTGTTCGTTAGTTGTTTGTGGACGATAGGGTTTTGGAGATGGACTGGCCAACCCAGAGCCCCGACCTCAGTTCCATGGAACACATCTGGGATGAAATAGAATGGCGACTGCGCGCCAGACCCCAACGTCCCACATCACTTACTTACTACTCTTGCTGCAGCGCTGCAGGTAGAACCGTCGGCCATTCCCCGGAGACTGTCAATCAGTTGTCGGAACGTCTCCCCCGCAGGGTTAGAGCTGTAATAAAGGCCAAGGGTGGGTCCCGTATTAACGTCTGCTACTGGACAGTATATCCGAGGAGCATTTGCAGGACAGTTTCGCGTGGGTGTCAGTTTACGTTTGATCATATAGTGTATTTGTATACTTTGCGCGTGCTTTTGCGAATGTAACCTAGACTTAACCAAGTCGCATAATTTTGATAATATGCCATCTCGAGTAGCCCAAAATTGCTTATTGTAAAATAAATCCTTCCCCCCCCCCTAAGTAAATCGATTATGAGGAATCAATTTGTATGCAAACAAGGGCAATTGTCGTTAGTATGAAATCATAATTATTACAAAATATAAATATATATTTATCACGTAGTTTGCAATTAGTTGACAAGATTTACTACTGCGTCGGAGTTTAGTTTCCCCCTTTACGCAGTTGCTTCTAAACACAGCTGCGATTTTCCATTGGATATGATGCCATCAAATGATGTGACCATTGATATGCTGCTAAAATGACTTATGTATCGATATGCGAGAAAATTAAGTTCTTTCAATTTCATTTTACCTTTATGGAACCTACAGACGGTAAGAAAAAAATACATACAGTATATCTTAAAGCGCCTAGATATCTCATAAGTAGCCCGATCGGCGACAAATGCCTATTCGGCGACTTGGTCCATGTTTGACGTCGCCATATGGTAGTCCGAAGTACTCCAAATGGCCTTATCTGGCAACCCAGCCAACGCTGTCTTCAATTTGCCGTCGAGTCGGTTGCAAAATTCTCTCCCTCTCTTCCGCTTTATCTCTTTCTGTCTTTATCTGTGTCTATGTGTCTCTTTCTCCCCCTCTCTCTCTTCCACTATCTCTTCCTCTCGCTCTTCCTCTCTCTCTTCCTCTCGCTCGTCTTCTCTCTTCCTCTCTCTCTTTCTCTCGCTCTTTCTCCATGTCTCCTTTTCTCGGCCGTTCCTGTCGGCGCTATGTCTCCGAAAAAGGCGCAGTATTTCTCATGACGTATTTGCCGCGTTTGTTCGGGAGCGAGGAGATTTTCATCTCGGTTGACAGCTTTACACTGCTCTCCTGCGGTGGCAGCTGTACGCCGCTTTAACTGTTGGTGACCGGAGGGAGAGGGCGGGAGCAAAGGGCACCGTGCATTGCGCAGAATATTTGCTGTAATTTAGAAGCAGCGGTCTAATATAATGAGCGCAAGGTAGCTGGCACTGCAATAACATGAACGGCAGGTCCTGCAGGAGAAAAAAATAACTAACTTAAAAAAAGAAAGACACTGCACCACATTGAGCACTTGATCGCTTTATGGTTTTTGCACTGGTACGGACCAACCGGTAGTCTTGCGTGCTTATACATCACGTCGTGTGCATGCTTATGGAAATTAACGAGCAGCGTTATTTCATTTGTAAATAACGCGGTGTTCCGTAAGGTTGGATATGTCTGGAGTATTTCATTTTGGGGTCGCGGAGGTTTCGAATCACTGCCTGGCCATTACGATTAACTACCGTTGAAGGTGGAAATTTTTTTGTCGTCCTCGCGTGTCAGTTTAGAGGATAGCTACCAATTCCGAAAGCCGAGCAAGTAAGCATTAATTTTTTTTCACAGACGTTCAGTGTTCTTCGGTAATTGATTACTAATCTGCTTGACGAAATTAAAAAGCCATTGAAGATACGATTGTGGATTGCACATGGAAAAAAACAAACGTGAAAGCGTGTATGTAAAGAAATGTAAAGGAAAAAATTTCTGTTTAATTAATTTAAATTGCTGTTTAAATATTCACTCAGCCCATTTTATTTACTTATTCCGCGACTAGTGTTTTTAATTTTATTGTGTTATCTTAAGATTTTTTTCCCGTTTGTGAAATCGGAAAAGGAATGTTTTGCCCTTGTGACAACTCGGTATTTTCCTGTAGAGACTTTTCGTTGGTTTGCTACTGATTATATCAGGCATTTCACGGATAATAGTTTGTTTGTTGTAAAAATAATAATTAAATTTACTTTCGGAAGTAAAGTGTTGCATATTACAAGGACGCAAACAATGGCACGGCCTAGTAATGTAAGTGCATAAATTTGTTATGCTGTTTGTATTTCCAGGTTCCAAATTGTGTACACAAAACTAAATGTAATATAAGATAATTAGGAATAATGTCTGGAACAGTGTGCAATAACAGGCATCGCAGAGAGGGCATTTGGAACCTTCTTGGACGAGTTCCCTTCGGATCCTGAGGTTGCGGATTCGCACCTCGGTAAGCCACGTATGTGTTTCGTTTTCATGCCCAAGTTAAGATGAGATTGGTTAATTTGTGATCCGCCTCCAGATTTGTATCTCAGCATAAAAACGGAGATATGAAAATCAGTTTTCAACATACTACTATGTCTTAAAGTGGTAGTGTTGAGTGCGCTTGAAAAACTCCGCATGATGTCGTTCGTGCCGCTCGTGGTGGTCACATTGAACATTTATGAAGATATGGTAAACAAACTTCACAGTTCCGCGGTTCATTTGATTCGTCAACCGAGGTTGTAGGTTGTTTGGTTTTGATATTATAGAACTAAAAAGTTGGGGTATTCTTTTATTCTCACCCTGCATTTTGATTGGAGGTAGGTGTCCGAATCAAATTTTTTTTAGGTTGAAACTATTTTTATGTTCGGTCGTGTTTTCAGCCTTGAAAATAAACTAATACTGCTTGGGTTGCTCTGTAGGTATATTGGAGAGGTAACTGTCTACCAAGTGGTGGGCCCCTCTAAGTGCCCGTCGGCTTGAAACGCGTCATGAAATATGACGCTGGTATGGAGCAGCATACGGAATGCTGTAGTACGGTAAACGGCAATACTCCGAGAAAACCCACCTTCCCTCTGCAACGTCACGCGCTTTTACCCTCTTGCAGAGGTCTTTACTTGAGTCCTCCAGGGGATGGATCCCGGGTAGTAGCGTGTTGACCGTACAATATTTTGACGAAACAACGTCACCTTCCGGCCGGCTGCAGCGGCGATACGTCTCCAACTTATAAATGTTAATTCGTATACACTCTCTAAGAAAAGCAAAGGCTTGCCACCTCCTGATTGTTACTACGTATCCCTGTTGCATGTAATTCACGTTTCTATCTAAATATCAACGCATCTCAGTGAACCACAAAAGTCTGAGTAAACACTTTCTCTCACTCAGAGGCGCCCTTTATTAAATTTANCCCCCCACAAATTCATAGTTACACCACTGGCGGTTGTGACATCACCAGTTCTCATCCTGCGCGCAGAGTAAATGGAATCGAGGTATCTGAAAGCTGGTTGGAGGTATCTTGCATGTAGGCAAAACCCTCGGGTCAGTACGCTTAAAATAATTTAAATGAGACACCTAGAACCACAAATTAAAGTGTGTCTGAAATGGTTAACCAATTCCGACCTGATGTGCACAACGCCTAAAACTCTCCCGTGATAACGGAATGGGTGCCGTGTTGGCTTGAACACGAGTCAGTTATATTTTTGTGGGCTTTCACGAAGGCCGGTCGTGCAGTCGGTTGCCGGATGTCGAGCAGGCTGTGATGCTAGCCTTTTCTTTTTTCCCCCTTGGGCTGCTGACAGGTCGACTGCAAGTCGTCTGCAGCCAGTCAGATCTCGCTATTCTCGCAACGTCATTCCACACGTTACATCCGAGATGATATAAGATAAAAATAAATCGCAAAACCGAGTTCTGTGCATTGGGAATTTTGTGTAAGGACGGAAATACCGCGCTTCCATTAACGGGCGCAAACCATTCTAAAAGATATATGGAAAAAGGGGGGGGGGTGTGTTACAGAGGTACATTGTATCCCTCTTCAAAATTTGTGGGTAGGTACAAAATATAATTTAACATCCCCCCCCCCCCAATTTGATTAATGTCATGTCCTTTATGAAGTTTTAGATTTTGCAGAAACAGCAGTTTTAATTCCAGCGAAATTTATTTATCAGAACTGTATTTGCTACTTTTTAACCAGTTCATTGGTTACGCTTTAATGAATTTAAATGATAGAATTCAATATTTTCAAGCCGACAACAATAATACTTTAGCATAATAGTTCATTTTCGTCTGTGTACTTCGTTTAAATTGTTCTAGGTGTGTTCAAAAATGAATTTTTAATTCTGATTTCATTCCGCCAAACGAAGCACTTGTAATCGGTTGTCGATCTGTGAATTTTAAGTACCGACAACGGTGGATGCATGTTTACGTAAAACATTTAATACAATCTAGCGCTATTTAGAAACTGCTAAATAAAATAGAGTTGGCGCATCCTTAATAAAATACTGCCTTAACACCCTCTTATTTCCCCCGTCTGTGGAATCTGTAACTCGGGTCTCAATCCGTCCCGACTATCCACTCCCTACCCCTTCACAAATTTAAAACCGTTCTGGCGCCGCTGCTTCCGTTTGATTTAATGCAACATACTTTGAACGAAAGCAGATTTTGGCTGTCTTATTATTTTACAGTCTGCGCTGTTCTCGCGATAAACAGCGTAAACACTATTTATAGCAAATATTCAGCAATCTTTTCTTTTATATTTTACACTTTTAAAAATACACGAAGTTGAGATTTTAATAAAATATCATTATTGACATACTTATTTAATTTCGCAGTAATCAGAAGCGGATCCATGCTGTTATGTTTTCTATGATAGGCTTATGGTAACTACGCTGAAGTTGTAGAGCTAAATTAATGTTCTGCTCAGTATTTTATATAAGGTAATAGTTACAATATAAGTTGCTGGCAAGGAAGGTCAGTCATGTTGAGCCACTCAAATACACTATATTGTTACGCGCCGACTAACGCACGAGGCGTAATCTCCATGGGCGGTCCGGCTCTGCGGAGGGTGGGGGGAATCATGTCAACCATCGTCTGCCCCCAGACAGACCCCCTCGGTGAATGATTGACAGCGGCGACCTGGCTGGTGTCACAATTCCCCCCCCTTGCTGGATAAGCCGACGAGTTTAGAGGATGCGCAAGAATATTCTGGGAACTAGGACCCTCGGCGCAACGCGGCATTTAGAGAAATATTTGGGCGATGGCCTACGACTCTATAAATATTGCAGCGGCCCCAGAGTAGGGAGTCTTGATAGAAGCCATCTGGCTGAGTGCAGAACCGGACGAAGTCGAGTGCGGTGAGGGACACCGGTGAAGAGGCCGGACGACGACGGGATATAACGAGACGGCGGCAGACGAGGTGTTTTATGACGTGAATGGACGATAGGGAGTCAAACCCGACGAGTGAAGGCTACTGTGCACGATGGCGCTCGGATAACTCTAGAACATTGCAGACTGGTGGGATATGGACTCAAATGAGAGGGGACTGGCTGAATATATAATACAGATTTCATTTTAAATACTGGAACTGTCAAATAAGGAAATATAATTTATAAAATAATGGAATAGGTTTTGATACACTGTCTATTGGAACTTATTTTTTATTATTTAACTATATCAATTTATTTTATGTAATTGTAAATTGCATTGATTGTATTAATTAATTGTAAACAGTTACTGATATCAATTTATTGTGAGAATTTGGTTTGTGAGAAATTTGTTTGTAGTTACTGTAACTAATCAACTCTTTTAGTTAGTTATAATTTCCTAATTTTAAGACCTCCAACCCTTAACGAACCTAGTTCAGCCCACTGACTTTCAGAAAATTGTAACAATATGACTAACGTGTATGTTCAGTTGCTGTAGGCTGAATGTTATGACGGAAAGCGACGAGCGGCATGTCAAGATAAGCTGCGTTTTGAGGGCTGTTCTTCTCGGCGTGGGTCCAAAGACGGACCCCGTTCAAGGTGTTGTCAAACGTCATGTAGTTTCGTGGTGGTGCAGTTGTCCTGAATACTGTGCCGCTCGGAGGAAAGATTTCCTGGCACTTCGGTGCTGTTTTTTACGAACTGTAATTGTTGTTATGTGTTTTGGATTCTTCCCCTGTCCTCTATATACCGACGCGTCGTTGAAAATTATGACTCATGTCAAACAGTTGGGGAGGGGGGGGGCAGTTGGGTTTGAGCTTGCTCCTACATTTCTGGTAAACTTCTTGAACAGTAATGAAAGTTTCTAACCTATACATTGTATAGGAAGACGAAGACCACATATCAGGCTGGGAATATAGGAATATTTAGCGTAGCTGCTATAGGCCCTACACAGTTGGGAACTTCCATAGTCGTAGGACTCTTCCTTAAGCAATTGTAGAAGCCGCAGTGGTGTAGTGGTTAGACTACTTGCCTCCCACCTAGGCGAACAGGGTTCAATTCCCGGCGGGATCGCTCTCAGATTTTCGCACGTGGGAATAGAGCTGGACGATGCCGCTGGTCGACGGGTTTTCTCGGGGATCTCCCGTTTTCCTCGATCTTGCATTCCGGTGCTGCTCCGTACTCACCTCGTTTCACCCTCATCGGCTCTCAAAAGATATTTTAAGGGAGTGGTTTCCGTCGTGGCCGGCTGGTAGAATTGGTAAATGAAGCTTTGTCTTTAATTCCATCAATAGATGCGAAAAGTTCTCCTGTTAGTTCAGCTTTCCGATGAAAGATGGCGATACCAACGACAAGTATTTGTAACAAAACACAATGTCCATTCATTGGACTGCACTATCTCACAAGAAATAATTTTTAAGAATTAATGCTAGAGAAATAACGGCACACTTCACGAACGATATATTAATTTGTAGTACACTTGAAACATTTAAGTAGACCTGAATGTTATATTAATTTTTAGTTGACATTATTTATGGCAGGTGGTACGAAGTAGAAATAAAATGTTTTCATTTGTAAATCATAATTCAGTACACACTTTTACAGTATGGATCTCCGGTATTAAATTAATTAGTGTATAGAAAATCTGCTAGTTTTTAATAATTGGGTACATATATTCAAATTACAATATTCTTGTCCTCATACTCTACACCGGCTAAAATAATGTGTAATTTATCTTGGGTGTTTTGATCATAGTTATTTCTCCGTCCTGATCATACAACCAGCTGCTGTGTCATCTAAAATTCATCAAGATATAACCTAATGATCTTAAATTTATATAAAACAAATGTTAACAGTTTTTAAAGCTTTCTGCACACAACTGTGATAAATAGATTTAAACTGCATTATTTGCAAGCGAGGCCATTTTTCCCAATTTGAGTTGTAAGGGATTGTGCGTATTTTATATGTATGTATACATTATACACTGAACAGCAAAAAAAAAAAACTTGTACATCTGCCTAATATCGTGTAGGGCCCCCGCGAGCGCGCAGAAGTGCCGCAAGACGACGTGGCATTGACTCGACTAATGTCTGAAGGTATGAATGCGGCAATTCACACCATGAATCCTGCAGGGCAGTCCACAATTCAATAGGAGTGCGAGGCGGTGGAGATCTCTTCTGAACAGCATGTTGCAAGGCATTCCAGATACGCTCAATAATTTTCATGTCTGGTAATTTAAATGGCCACTGTCGACTTGTAGAGTGTTGCATTGTCCTGTTGGAATTGTCCACGTCCGTCGGAATGCACAATGGACATGAAAGCGTGCAGGTGATCGGACAGGATGCTTACGTATCTGTCACCTGTCAGAGTCGTATCTAGATGTATCAGGGTTCCAATTTCACACCAACTGCACACGCCCCATACCATGACAAGAGCCTCCACCAGCTTGAACAGTCCCTTCATGACATGTAGGGTCCATGGATTCATTAGGATGTCTCCATACCCGTACACGTCCATCCGCCCGATACAATTGGAAACGAGACTCGTCAAACCAGACAAAGTGTTTTCAGTCATCAACAGTGTCCAATGGCGGTGTTGGCGGGCCCAGGCGAGGCGTAAAGCTTTGTGTCGTGCAGTCAACAACAGTACACGAGTGGGCCTTCGGCTCCGAAAGCCCATATAAATGATGGTCCGTTGAATAGTGCGCACGCTGGCACTTATTGAAGCCCCAGCATTGAAATCTGCGCCAATTTGAGAAAGGGTTGCACGTCTGTCACATTTAATGATTCTCGTCAGTCGTCGTTTGTCCCGTTCGTTCACGATCTTTATCAGGCCCACAGCGATGTCGAAGATTTGATGTTTTACCGGATTACCGATATTCACTGTACACTCGTGAAATGGTTGTACGCAAAAATCCAAATTTTATCGCTACCTCGGAGATGCTATGTCCCATATCTCGTGCGCCACTATAATACCACGTTCAAACTCACTTAAATCTTGATAACCTACCATTATATCAGCAGTAACCGATCTAGCAACTTTGCCAGACGCTTGTTGTCTTATACAGGCGCTGCCGATCGCATCGCGTTACTCTGATTGGTTCCATACCTCTGTTATTTGCATACGCACGCCTATACCAGTTTTTTTTTGGCTCTCCAGTGTATATATGACATTCATATCATGTAATGTATCCCCACAGAGCAAGCATCTGTATTTTGCAGCAAATATTTCAGCGTCATTTACAAACTTTTTTTTACTGTACGTATACTGCACATCTCTTAGACATTAGCTGTGCTCGAATCCGATATAAGCCTGCTACGTAGGTAACTAAATTAACCACATGACCAAGTTTAAGGCCCAGCCTCACTCGCCATATTAGATTAATTGTTTTTTGTTATTATTACTGTGTTTAAAGGAAAACATTCCAAAATTACATATATAGCGCACTACCTGCTGATCTTACCCTGCAGTACACACATGAACACTGAACTGCGCACTCATAATTGTGTTAACACTATTGATTCCGCCCAATTGTAGTAGTATCGATACGTGATATAATTACGAGTTCGTAGCTCGATTTTCATGTGTGTATTGCAGTGTTCGGTTCGGAAATTACAGCCAACTATGTTAAGGAAACAAACAATTTGAGATGTTAGCGCTCTGTGTGCTAGACTCATACTGACGTGCAGTTTGGCACAGTAAGCTTCTTTTATTGCTTTTGTATGCACTCGATTAAATTTAAGTCCCATATTTCCTTAAATGTAAGCATACTATTATTTCCTTGCCATGGAAATTAATCAAACCACTCTCTTGGTCTATTATAGAGACTACAACATCCTCCACGTTCTCCGTCACGACTGGAACGTAAATGGGCGTCTTCGGTACATTCACCAGCTTAAAGCCTGGTGGCACCATCGCAGAAAATTCGTGTAGTGTCTGACTAGGCTTACCATTGCAGTACAATCAGTTAACCAAATTACAGTTTATTCTTATAACGTTAACGGGAATTATGTTTACCGGCAGGGTAGATTCGTGTGTTTTATTCGCTTCGTATTTTACATTTTCAAAACCTACCATGGAGGCAAGTGTATTGCCTTGCGTGAAGTCTATCTGTGCAGTACAATACATCTCGCTGTGTAGTGTATTTGCATTACTGCGCACCACCAACGTCACATCCGGCCCCAGCTTATGCTTAAGGTACTCGCCTATATCTTCAATCTTGTACGAACCTGTAGGTATATGTACCTCCCCTCTCTTACCGCCTCCCTTGATGTAACGAAACCTACAATTGTGGTCATCTATGTTCGGTACTAAGAAGTAAGTTTTAAAATCTATCACCGCAACACACCACACACCGGCCAGGTTGAGCAGGGGGAAGTGCACAGAATGCAGTTTTGAGCTATTGCCCGACACAATCAGGGTTACGGACATGACTGATGCTTACACCTAGTGCATCCCCGTTAAGTATATATAGGTTCCACAGTTCCATTCTCGAGGCTGTTGCTCTGCCTCTTGGTTGTAGTATAATCTCGCCCCTATTAAATATGTTTTCAGTTCCGGCGGGGCCCTTTAGTTGTCATAACTATCAAAGCATTCGAACGTATTGCCATGATTTTTATATGGAGTCCAATGAGTTCCCGGCCTGGTGCTAGTATCTAGGTTTACTATACCATGCTCGACCCGCTTCGCGAGGTGCGGTAGACGATCACGCATGAACACGTCCCGGAAATGGACTATTTTTAATTTGCATGCAAACTTTTGTATGTCTATATTAGTGAGTGGTCGGTTAGGTAGGGTCCTTAAGAGTCTTTCATTCTCCCGACTCTCCGGCATAATAGCTTTCTCCTGCCACTGCCCCCTACCACACGGTGGGGACAATGATACAGTCCGCTGCCATTTTTTTTACAACTAGCAAGGGCATCCATATTCCTATTATGTCTCAAAGTCTCCGATATATGTTTGTTTTCCTCCTTCGCCATGTTCACCACCCTAGCAATACCACTTGCACCTTCGATAAGACTACCGAAAACACGACTGACATAAGAATCGGGGTTTACTCATTTATGTGTCTGTTCAATGGAGATAGTGCCACTCTTCCACATCTACTTTATACATTTTATGGCCGACCAAATCACCCAACCTTGAACTTGGACGTTTATGTTTGATGACTGACATAAGTACTGCAGTTTAACCATTTGTATATCAATTCAATTGAGATCGTGCCACAGTCCACCACGTTTCCTGTCTGTATCAGCATAATCGATGATGAAACTGATGCCTGTGGATCACGTCAAGGAAAGTTACTACCTAGCACCGTGCGGGGCATCATATCAGGATCGAGAAACTGTGGAAATACTTCTATGCTTCTCAGCCTTTTGGAGGAACCCAATGGTCTTCGATTCGAGAACAGCCAAAGTACCTACGACTAACGCAAATACTAAAGGCTGTGAATGGATTTCTATATTTTCCTTTTAGTGACAATGTAGAAGTCGTGCAGCCAAGTGATGCTTTGCCAAACTCTATGTTTATTTTCGATGATGTGGCATGTGAGAAACAGTCGACAATGCAGCAGTATTTCAGCATGAGATGACATGTGATGGTGAATTCGATTTACCTATGTCAAACTTATTCATGATGTCTAAGGAGCTTCTGCATGACAATGCTAATTTTTTTGTTATATTTCGCATGGATGACTTGAATTTATGTCATGTATACTCCGATCATGTTAATACAGATATGACGTTCGACTGATTTAAAGACATGTGTTCATATTGCTGGCTCGAATCTCGCAGTTTCCTTGTGATAGCAAAGGATTTTCCACCTCATAAGGGAAGGTACAGCAGGGGTTTCAATCAGTTCATTATCAATCATCAGTGAGCGATGAGCTATGCCATATCCAAGTTCGGCCATAGTGGCTTGAAGCGTGCGACAGAGATCTGTATTACATCTACTAGCGATGGAAACTGCAGTTTCGGAGGGAAACGAGCCATGAATCTCGGAGAGGTGAAACATGATGGTGAAGCAGCCAGTGTATCCTTTGTCAGCAGCATTACTTCGGATGCATTGCAACCAGTGGTAGAACTTCAGGCCGGCATTGAGATGCATATTTGCACACTGTCGTCCAGTATGACTCGGATCACTGCTTTAGAGACGAAACTGAGCAGTGTGGGCGAGCGAATAGCAAGCAGAGTTCATACTGCCATGGCGAATTAATTATGCCCATTGACTGAATACATACACAAACTGATCGCTTTAGGTGGGAAGCTCGCCACTGTGGAAGGTCGTCTCTTCAATATGAATATACCGACTACTAACATGGATTTGCGGCTTGGTACATTAATCGAGAGCATGTTTCAACTGACTGATTTTGCTTCCAGCGATGTACTTGAAGCTGTGGAAGGATGACTGTTCGGCAACAGGAATGCACTGTCTACCAAGATGGAAGTTCAGATTCGCAAATTAACTGAAGATGTACAGAAACTAAAAGCTTTAGGAAGCAAGATTTCAATCATGGCGAAGAAAATTGTTAATGTGGGAGAGCAAGTTGGCATCAGAGTTCTTGCCCTTATAGCTACAAAACCAGACCAACACCGTCATGTCAAGACCAAGAGTAATGTAATGCTAGCCTCTTTTAGTAAGAAGCTGGAATCGAACCTTGATGCTATCGGTACGATGTTTGCTATGCTGAATAGGGAAGCTAACTTACAGCTGTGGAGGCAAAGCTCCTTGACTTGGGTGAACGAGTTCACAACAGGGTTCTTACCGCCCTGGCAAATATGTTAAAGGATCACCCTATTGTTGCGAACGAGGGTGTAGGCAAACTGACCACTTTGGAAGACAAGCTGACCACTGTGGAGACGAAGCTCGGACAGGTCGATGTTAAGGTTTTTGCCGACCTTTCTGCTAAACTAGTCGAGCACCTTAATGTATCGAAAGAAGGTGCTAGCACGCTGAACACATTAAGTTTACGGCTAGAAAGTGTAAGCAGCATGGAAACGAAACTCAGCTCTATATTCGAAGGAATGACTAATAGACTTCTTACTGATATAGCCGAGGAGCTAGATAGCCGTAACCTCGCTTTGAGTATGGGACTCGCAGATATTGAAAAACTTAAACGACACAGGATTGTTCGTAATTTAAATGACCTGCGTGCGGATAATGACAAATGGACATATTGTCAGCATGTGCGTAATGCAGTCGTCAAGCTAATCACCACTTTTGAAGATAAAATTGTCAATCTGATTGTGCGTAGAGCCATTGTCTAATATCTATAGTATGAACATGTTACTTATATTATTAGTACAATGGCTGCTACCATCGAGAATTTACACAGTGTAATTGCGAGTGTGCGTAATAAATACCTACTGGCCAAGCGTGTGCGAATGGAGCATGATGCTGTATTGGAAGAGGCCTTCCGCCTGCTCACATCTTGGCTGGATAATTTGCAGAGGCAAACTGTTTGCCCTGTCGACGGGAATACTGAACCGGACGTCGAACTCAAGATACTTACGGAGGAAGAGGATAATGTTGACGATGATGATTTGTCTTTAGCTACATGGAAACACAAAAAGGATGGATTTCAATTATGTACAACTACTGTTCGTTATTACCTCTCTTCAAAAAAATACAAGGTTTAATGATGGAACGTATGGTGATAGACAGAATAAGAAATGGTACTTGGAGAAGAAGCAAATTTTGTTTCTACCAAATGATTTTATACAGATTGACAATCAAGTAGTGCGGGGGTCTCCAGGCCTCTACGAGTTATTGTTAAAATGATGCCCCGGAGACTTCATGCGAGAGGTGCTTCAGCAGTACAAGAGATAACTTAGCCTCACAAGTGCACAGTTGACTGACAATGCTGTGACCAGCAACACATATAAGGATGAGACATCCGAAATTTGACATTGTTGCGGGGCTGTTTCCGGATGTCGGCAAAGCGAGCTGCTCGGGGCTGGCTTCGAAGCTTGATGGGGACAGTCAGCTCGAGTATGTGTTCTGGGACGATGTGAATGAGCTGGTATCACGTCTGTGACTGCTAATCGCATCTCAATTCTGTCATGGCAGGTGTAAGACCTGTAGTGCGTTCTCTTTTCGTCGTCTGTCGGATGCTGCCCGAGAAATTTTCTGCATATTAATGTATTCGGTCGCTTTCCAGGCGCCGGGTGTTGCCCGAGATAGCTGCTGTATAAATTAATGTAACTGGTTGCTCTCCCGACTATCCTGCAGGTGTTGTATAGTGCGGATTTTTACACTATCGGGTCTTGGTTGGATGGTGAAGATGAGTATGTCCATGTGTGTTGGAGACCTTGAGGTGGGAGGCTGTGATATTGAATAATAATAATATTAATAATGATAATACTCATAATAATAAACTTTTTTCAGGTGGTATACTAGTTTTTTCCTTATTTTAGATTGTTAGCTGGATTTGGTCGTCCTTCATAGATTGTGTGCTGACATATGTATGCGAGGGCAACATTGCGAGGTGTATGTAAGTAGTGTGTGTGTGAAGTATGGGGCCCCACAGTCGTGGGCATCGTGGCAGGGACTGGCGAGGTGCGAGAGCCTCGCATATCCAATCAGTGAGTATGAGAGCGCGCACTCCCCTTTGTTGGAATGTACGAGCATGACATACAAGTTCCGATAGGAAGGAATTAATTAATATTCTAATTTAGAAGGATATGGAGAAAACACCTCTCTTGGAACAAGGTATTCGCATTTTGGAAGTCTCGGAGACAACCCCCCTCACTTGGAATGAGAGAGTATGAGGTAAGGACAGTCGGGCGCTTGGAACGAGGTATTCGTGTTTGGGAAGACTCGGAGACAATCCCCCTCGTTTGGAATGCAATAGCATGAAGTAGGGACCAGTCGGGCGTCGTTGCAGGGACGCCCTCGCTTGGAATGCAAGAGCATGAAGTTGGGATCAAGATGAATGCCATCGGAAATGAATGACTGAGCAGGATGAGTGGTGCTGGCTGACAAAATGGCTGCCATTGGGAGGGAATGCAAGAGAAGGAGGTTTTGGCTCGTGATATCATCCTAGATGGGCGTTGCGTGTCCCTGTGTCCTGTGCCTCATGCCCTGTCCTACAATTGTCCTTTTCTAACTACTCTCACCAGATCTCGATTTCAGAAGATGATCTGATGGCCAAATTTCATATCTGCGACTAGTTTAAAAGTTACTGATTTCTGTAAACAAAATACATATTTGCGAATTTAAAGGAAGATTGAATATTTTCTTTACAATTATCAGATTATCGGTGTTTTGTGTCTTCAGGATCTGTCAGTTACACACGTGATGTATACCTGTAGAGAGTATGGGAAAATCTTGAGATGCGCATCACATGTTAATTTGCATGTGGTTATCTCTTTATTGGTAGTCGTGTGAGCTGTCTCTCTTGCAGGAATAACAATACCTTTAGGATTCATCTTAAGCGAAGTTTTGGGTAGCTCTAAACTGAAAAAATACTTGAAATATCGTTTTATACAGTGTTATAGTACTGCGCGTGTGTACGCGTGTCTATCGTGTCATTTAAATTTTTTCAGATAAAATTATTTTNTATATATATATATATATATATATATATATATATATAATATGGTGGTAAGCAACTGTGACAAGCTATAATAAATATGCGAAAACAACTATTTTTTTATATTTCGGTTAAATTTAATTTGAAATTGACATGGGTTCTCCCCAAACTCTATCAATCACCCTCACAAACTCTATGACTCACTGACCCCCTCCCACCGTTAAATCAAACCATCCCTGTAATAAAATTGGACCCAAACTTAGTATTTAAAAAAATTGCATGTTTTGTTTTATATTAATTATAAACTAATTTTGTAATATTAGTTATGCCTATATCAGATCTACATATATGTACCTTTATTGACAAAACAAACTACAGTAATCCGAAGTTGATTTCTTCATCCTTTATTATTACTATTATAATTTTTTTTCTATTAATATATTGATATTTTTCTTTTTAAATTTACTTAGTTTGTTATTTTTCACCCTCCCTTTCTGCTGTGAATGAATGCTATGATTTGGGCTGCTCTTAACATCGAGGTCTTGAGAGCCGATGAGGGTGAAGCGAGGTGAGTTTGGAGCAGCGCCGAAACGAAATGGCGAGGGAAACGGGAGATCTTGGAGAAAACCCGCTGACCAGCAGCGGCACCGTCCGGCACGATTCCCACTGAGTGAACCGGCTGGGGATTGAGCCCGGTTCGCCTGGGTGGGTGGCAAACCGTTCTGACCGCTCAGGCACCTCGGCGCCCCTCTTTGCTGTGGCTGCCCATGCAGACTGAGATTACAATCTGGTGATTTTTGTATGTTGATGTAGAGACTTTCTGTAAAAAAAAAATAGCAAATGTGGGACCCAGACTTTACTTAAGCGGGGCTTCGGGGGGGTAAGGCGGGGCTATACTCCCTTTATGTGAAGAGGAGAGGGGTGCTGCGGCAACCTGTTGCCCGCCCCTCGCCGCGATCGATGGTTCCCGTCTGTGGTTATCGACTCGCGAGGCGGCGCCCCTTTTCGAGGTCAAGGGCAGCGTCCGTCCTCCAACCTCCCCTTACCCACGAGTTTCCAGCTCGCGCCCTTTCGTTTTCATCCCGGCCTTGCGGAAGGGTGCCCGCGCTTCGGTTTCTCCCCCCAACCACCCCCACCCCTCTCGTTATCTCACAACCCCTGCTTCGCGTGCTACATCCCCCTTTTTCCCCTTCCGCATTCGTGATGTAATTTAACGATGCCTAGGAGGAACCCTTAGTGGAAAATTTGAAACTCCTCACGGTTAAGTCTGGCAACAAGCCCTCGCAACATTGCTATATGCATTCCCGGTAAATTAGATCTATAACAGCGGGATGTTATTACATGCGATATAAGCGAACTAAATTTAGGAACCTCCATCCCTCCCGAACTCGGATACGCCTCGTGAATTATACATATAATCCTTTTTTAACTGTTTACAATTGCATGAAAAAATTCTCTTTTGATTAAAAAATAATTAATTTTTGGTATCTAGCATGGTGAAGGATGTTTTTTTTTTTTAAATTTAAATGAATCTATATTTATTATGGTTACCATTGTCTGCTCATCTTTAATTCCATCACCACACAAACGTTTGTCCCAACAAATTTTAGCTGATATCAAACAAATATTTACTTTGTTCGGATATTTTATATACATTTCCCATATGCATAACGACTGTTTCTGGAAGTATAACATTTCTCAATATCTCTTATAAACACATTTGAAAACAAGAAACGCAGAAAAGCAGCAGCAAAAATTTGTCGGAATTTTTTGCTAGTGGTGGACGTTGTGCGAGAAGAACCATTAATTTTAGTACACAGGTTTAATTTATCAAAAAGCAACGTGATTGTAATCTTGTATGATTTCTGTGTCTGTTTCCAGGTACGGTCTTTTATTTAGGCCTATTATAGCTGTTATTAGTGCATTGTTCAGGTGCGTGGGTGTATTTAACCATATTTAAACTGTTCCTATTCGTTGCTTTATGATTTGTAGTTTCATCGCATTTTGGCGTGAGTTTGTTTTTTGATATCTTAAAAGTGAGCTTAGGGTGTGTTTGCCCTGCGGCCCAGTTCATCCTCGAGGGCGGTGACTTTTTTTTTATGAATTTGGCGACTATATCTTAAACAGTTCGGAAATTACAACCAACAATGCTTATAAGTGAGTTAAGGGCGTGCTGCTTTCGNGGCGTCGGAGGGGGGGGGGGTTGTCTATGTTATATGAATTTGGTGACTGTATCAACTATGCTTATAAGTTTGCTTGTCGTACTTGACTCTGCGGCCCTTTTCGTGTTCGGTGGTGATACCGATGTTATGAATTTGGTGGCTGTATCTTAAACGGTTCGGAAATTACATCCAACTAGGCTTATAAGTGGACTTAGGACGTACTTGACGCGCACGTGCTGCAACTCTAGTCTAGCGTGCGTGGGCAGGCTTCGCTCCCTGTCGCGCAGGTGGGATGATAGAGCGTGAGACTCGTCCCCGCCAAGACGTCAGGTGAAAAGAGACCATAAGGAATGTGAGAAAACCGAGGTGGCAGCAGACGACAGTGATGAGGGAACATCCAAGATGGAGGACTCGACAAGCAAAAAGAGGAAAGGGTAAAACTAAAGGATATAGGAAGGAATATGTAAAAATCCCCCAAGGGATAGACCGGTGTGAGATAGGAAGGAATGAGAGAGCATGAGAAAAATAAAGAAGACCGGAAGGAATATTAGAACCCCCCCCCCCCCGGGATATGCAGGCTAGTGATAACGGGCTTGGAGGGAGCGAAACTGGAAGGAATGAGAGAAGTTGTATGACAGACCAATGAACTTGAACATTCCTCACACAAGATGGATAGTGTTTGCATGGAATGACAGAGCATGAATGTCAGGGTCACTCCTCCACTCCTCATTTCCAAAAAGGAATCATCTAGCTAAATTGTAGAGTCATGCTATTTTCGGACTGAGTGACTCATATGAATTTTGGTAAGGAAAATTTTTTGCGCTAAATTTTTCTGATTTTTAGGGAAATTCAGGAAATTTTGAGCATTTTGGGGGGAAGGGATTCCAAGAGAAAAAAGGGAAAATGGCTACTGCTGGCGAGGAATGACAGGGCAGGAGGTTGCCGCGTGACGTCATCCAAGATGACCGCCGTGGCGCTGCGGCTCCGTAGCCAGCAGCCAGTTTTCCCAGAAGGAACATTTTATAACTACTTACTCACAGCCGCTAATTTTAACTTGTACCCTATTAAATATGTTGAAAGAGAAAAAATAATAAAAACTGTTTTACAAAATAACTTTTTTTTTTCGTGATTTACTGCGCAATTTCCTTAAGGGAGAGGATAAAAGTACAAACTGGCATATGTATGTAGATTAATTGATTGGCTTTGTGTAATAATATCCTACTGTCACAGATCTACTTCCCAGGAATGCGTATTGCATTATGGCCGGACGTGATCTTTAGGAGTTAAAATGTTTGCTTTAGAGATTCCCCTGAAGGGAAATTTCTAATAAACAATGTTAAACGCCTCAAGGTCACATCCGGCCACAAGGAAGCACTGCTACGGCGATGTAGAAAGTTATGTTCCCCAGAATAAATTTAAACGGTGATTATACGGTTCTAATACTTCAGTCTAATCAGAAAAGATACTGCATTGCTGCTATGGTTTAATACACTGTTTTACAGAAAAATTCATATGGTAAACAGAGGACTGCTTACGGCGATTTTTGCTGAATTTTAACACTTTTCCAACGACCATATATTTGTTTCAATAACCAAATTTATGAATGGACAATAAACAAATCGGCTTTCATTTGCCATGAAAAAAAAAAAATTGCATTAAGAAAACGCTATGAAATATTTTTAACTAGAATATACACAGCTGCTTACGAAACGTGCGTGAGAACTAGGGACGCCTCTTAGCCACGTGATTCACACATTCTCCCCATCCCATCCCCATTCATATTGCGCTTAATCCACATCGAGCATGTATGATCGCGCGGTTGGTATGGATGACTTGAATCTGTTCCCCTGCTGTTTGTCAGCCCCACGTGGGTCCGGGTTTGGTAACCGCATCCCAAGTACATCGTGACCGCCCTAAAAGCCACGCATTGAATCGCTAACGAACGGCGGAATTTTCTGAAACACGACCGTGAGAACATTTGTCGTGTTTGGGCATTAGTGGGGTGAATGGTCTTTTTTTTCTGAGGCGGTACTCTCCCCCCCCCCTCCCCCAAGTAGATGTGGTACACTGGTGGCAACCTCTACTCCAGTAAGTTTACTTCTAATACAGGTTGGGGAGATCAATGTTAAAAGTTTGGGAAAGGGAACATATTCGCCACTGGGTAAGCGCCAGTGTCGGAAAGGTACCAGATTTTCTCTATTTTCCACGTTAAAAAAAACAGGATAGTTGCAATAATCATAAATCACATAATTAGTTACGAAGTTATAAAATAACATATTTCTCTTTTAACAAAAAAAAATTAAGATACGTAGATAATAAGTTTCCTTTTGGAACACTGCGCACCTAGCGGCGGAAATTTTCCCTATGCCAAACTCTTCCATAAGAAATCTTATTTTGTTTCTAACCTGAGTAGAATGAATCTTAGCTCGAGTGAATGGTTTGATTCGAATCGATGACGTTCAGTGATTCCCGTGAAAAATTGAAATATACAAAGACACAATTACTTGCCACTAAACCTGGCCAACTAGGGTCGCCGTGATTTCCTAAGTGTTCCAAGCTTGTATTATCTACGCTGCTAATTGCATGTAATATCTCTGGCGAAGAACTTACTCAGCTCCGTCGACCGGTAATCTATGAATTCAGCTAAGTGAAACAAAAGCAGTGTTTGACTGTAGATTTGGCAGTCTTGCTGTTGACGCAGTTATTAGCGGGGACAGGAGTTTTGGAAGTAGCAGTTGTGCATGACCCACAAGGAATTCGCCTAGACTGCGTCTTATCTTAATATCATCATGTGAATGGAAAAAAACATCGTTCAGAAAAAAATATACTCAAATCACGTATTCGAGTACCAGGGAACTTGTAAGTTCTCGAATTCAAGCTGCGTGTGAAAGTTATCGACTCTTAAGTATTCGAATGCGAAATAATATAATCCTGGAAATGTTCGATTCTGTTCATCACTACACGGCACACGGGCGGTGGAAGATAACGCAGCGTGCATGCATTTGTATCGCTGTAGGTTAGAGCGAGGACGAGCCCACGCCCACGCCCATGTTCGGCAGGAACTGATACCGCCGTCGGGACAGGTAACGTTTGCATCTCCTTTCACGATTGTTCCCGGCCTGCAGTTCCACGGATTCCGGGGAACCCTGAGATGCAAGTGTGTTACAGCATGGCTGTCGCAAACTGCACTGTGATTTTTTTTTTTTTTGTGGTGCCACAAAATGTTTTCTTGTAAAGAAATTGCAATACGTCTATTTGTAATATTACAAATTAAGGCTTGTATGTCAACTAACATAATAGAAAAGTAGAAACAAAATAATTTTTATAATACTCTTGAAAACAACTTTAATGAAAAACTTAAAGTAGGAGGGAGAATACTTCAAAATGGTTTCTTGCCAGCACCGTGACTCGAACCCGCGTATTTCGGGTTACAACGCACACACTTTACTACACGACCACTTAATTCTACAGGGCTTGATCATGTTTCGGTGGTATGATTATAGTCTATTTACTATAATAATTTCACTTCTTATTGAGGATTGAGAGGTTAGTGATTTAGGAAACTGCTGCATTTTTGGAGGCCATTAAGTATACAGGTGGATAGAACAGTTCTACAGTTAGAGTTCTATAATTTTAGGATATATTGACTTTGAACCTTGCATGTGGACGACAGTTACTGGCGTTGCAAACCAACAAATCATCTCATTACAGTCTTTTCCGTTGGTTACAAGAATAATTGGGCAGGGGGGAATCGCATACCAGCGCGAGCTTATCGTTTCTGATAAAGTAAGTAAGTTAAGAGAAAACATTTCCCCCAAATTCAGCTGTTATTATTCGGTAGCGCGTCATTCGTTAACATTCACTTGTTTTAAGTGAAATAAATACAGCATGTACCATTCTTGTGCATACGGAGCTGCGGAGGAAATCAAATTCAAAATTGTGGACGCGTCAATACATTCCATCTATGCTGTCATTTGAATACATATAACTGTCTAGCAAAATTAATACTTTCGCAATTCTCCTTGCACAATAAACTGAAACGCACTTAATTTTCACATGTGATGTACCTTTGCTGTGCGTACATTTGAAAACAGTAGAATGAATTGCTCATAATGCAGGCACTTTAGTATATTTTGCATTTGATGTCTTCCTGGCACCTCCTTTGCATGGAATTCATAAGCCGTTTGCATGTAGCAGGGGTAATTTTGTCCCATTCTTGTAGAAACACTTTTTAGCTCTTCTTTTGATGTCGCATTTCCTTAGTGAACTTTCCTCTTCAAAGTGATTCATAAAAGCTTTGTCTGCCAACTGTGTAGGGATTTTGAATTGTTTAAGAACATTCCAGAATAACCACTCCCTATTTATGGTGGCTGTATGTTTACTGTCTTTGTCCTGCTGAAAGTACACTGCTTATAATCCAATTTTTTGCGCATTTTGTTTCACAATTGTTTTTAAAATGTTGTTATATACTTGGCGTCCATGATGCCATCTATAAACTAAATGTTCCCAACCCCCTTGGACGATACGCAGCCCCAACGCATTATGTATCCACCATTATGTTTTTTAAACTGGGGAGTCTGTTGGCTACGTTATTGAGAGTATTTTTATTCCTCCACACATTCTGAATGCCATCGGACCGAATATGTTTATTTTTGTTCCATCAGTCCACATTACCTTGTCCCAGAAGTCTTGCGACTCATGTATGTGGTCCTCGGAAAATTTCAGTCGACGAGCCTCGGTCCAATGTATCCTGCCCTATGCAATACCCGACGGATAGTCGTGCATTACACTCGTTTACCTGTTGCCTGTTCCACAATTACATTCAGTTTAGGCACACTCAGTCCTGAATTAGACCTCACCTTGTAAAAAATGAAACATTCCTCCGGCTATGCGAGTTTTCTTTCCTTTGGTCTTCGAGGTAAATTGGCTGTTCATCCCTGATAATTGATTTATTTGCCACTCGAACTTGTAACGGAGCTACGCTGCCTCATGTCTATCATGATTACTTACGTTTTAGAATACGTTGCCCGTTGACGGCAGCTGAGGAGGTGTTAAGACTCCGCGACGCAGGTGGTTGGTGGTGTCGATGGAGGTCGGAACTATACTGAGCGCGCGGCGTTTCCTTCCACCTAGCGGAGACTGGGGCGACTGAAAGGGGGTCGCCTTGTGACGTCAGCGCCACCTTTGAATTGGATTGGACGAAGATCGTCTTCCATTTCGAGGATGTTCTCCACAGCTTTCGGGTGGACGGCAGTCGCGGGGTCTTTGCTATAAATACCCTGGCAAACTAAGCGACGATGGACACTCGGGGGGACAAAACACCTAGGGATTTTGGTCTCACTTCGAGGCATTTAAATTTGAGAATATAGGATTTGTTGGGGAAAATTGTGTCAGTTAAGTAATTGTACATATTTCTGTAACTATATATATTTTTGTAACGTTACATTTTTATTGTAACTTTTAAATTTTATAATGTTTTAAAGTAATTTGGGAAATTATAATCTATACAAAATTTATGCAAATATTACATTAAAACATTTAAAGTTAATTGTTTTGAAAACTGTTTTTAATTTTCTTGAGGCGGAGGAAAACAGAAAAAAAGAGCAGTGCCTAGAAATTAATAATAAAAAGGAAAATTTTTTATTTTATTTTTTTTACTCTCTACAGTTACCATCTTAAACTAACTATTATCGTGCTGCTACGGATTCACCTTTTTGCTACCATTCTTATTCGCCTCCGATTTGTGTGCATCATGGATGACGTGGTTGTGGAGTTGGGGGCGAGTTTTATACATGTGACAGAGTGGTCTGGTGGTCACTAAGAACCCTCTGTTGCAAACTATAGTGTATGTGTTGTTGGTCAAAGTTCCTATTTTTCTCAAACTATAGCCCTTGAGAGTCACATTCCACTATCACTTCCTTTAACTCTTGACTCAAGTATTTCCTCTCCTCCATACTGATGGAAACTGCGTGTAATAATACACACAAAGCGACGGCATGTCGTTCCTAGCCATATATGCTCGCAAGACGTTGACGATGCCAACGACATTGGACAAGCGAGTACGCAAGAGTACGCGCGGAAAAGGTGCATCAAATGTGTACAATTACGTGATTATTAATGTATGTTGTGCGTGAAATTACGGAATTATTTATAGTTGTGCAATTGATGTGTTGTACACGTGACGTGGAACACGTATTAAAACAGCATAAACTGAATGTATTTACGCGCCCACAATGTTGTATTGCATTTCCTCCACAGTTCCGTACCCACAAGAAAGGTACATACTGTACCACAGAATGTTATTGTGTGCAACTTTTACATCGCGGCGTGAAGTAATTCCTTGCCATTACAAAATTTTCTGTAGATGTATTATGAATTCTCATCTTGTAACTTTACATAGACTTTGTAAAACACAGTAATATACTTTTTAAATGTGAATTTACACAAAATTACACAGTAAAATGCACAACAAATGTATAAAATGTTGTGCCACAGTGTAGTGCTGCCACGAACTGTAGAATATTTCGACAAGCGTGACAGATTAATTTTGCAGATGTTTAAAACTTTGCAAACATTCAGAGATGCCTGAAAGACAGAACGATTTTCGGATTCTTGTTTTAGAGTTGCCAAATAAATTCGAAGCTACTTCGGCAAATCCTGCGTGACAGTAGCCCTTAATTGCCAGAACTTAATGTCCATCGTTATAAAATGATGCAAAATAAATAACCCTGGTTTCCATCTTATTTGGCTATCGCAGGAGCAATGCGAGAAAACCCTTTAGCATCAGAAATTACAACATCCTTCCTCCAACACATGCAAGTTCTCTGTTGGTGTCAACTAAGATGTTTCATTCCGCAGCAATATTTCATGTCATCACGGAGAACAAAATACAAAGTATATTTTNGGGGGGGGGGGTGAAAATTCTGAAGGAACGGTCCGCGGGTTTGTTTCCTGTATTTATTTTGTGGCATCTTTCTTCTTTGATATACATACATACATACGTACATACATACATGCATACACACGCGTACATGCATAAGTACATATACACATACATACACATACATACACACACGTGCGTACACACTTTCCCCAATCTTCACATAATATACAAATTGTTTTGGAATACAATAATTATATAAAGAAAAATAATATTTTTACTATAATATTATATTAAAGATATTTATCACAATACGTTTTTCTCACACACTCCGTCACAGAATTTAACGAAAGAAATTACGTTATAATTGGTGAAACCATTTTCTGTTTCTTATTTTATATCTAATTGAATATAAGCAATCGCTTCCTGCTTCGACTCGCAACACCGTTATTGTCCTTTCGACTATTAGTGATGGAGAGAAACAATGAAACCCTGAACGAAATAAATTCCAACATTAAATAAATATCAGCGATGCAACTCCCTCTACAAACACACCCTACCAAAAGAAAAAAAGACAGACAGCATTCCTTGTCTCCTAGTACCTCTCTCCTACCCACAGTCTGTATTTGCTTACACCGAGTTTCACGTCAGCCGTAGAAGACATGTATCAAAACAAAGGGAAAGGAAAACAAATGTTTCTGCCCGTGTTGTCCGCCAGCCGTCAAACGGTAGTTTATTGCACCGCTGACTTTGGAAAATAGCCCAGGCAGAACACCACCAAGTCTGGTACCACTAGCTTGATTTTTCGTCCTGGGTATACATGCAAAAGGTGTACCGATGACATCATAGAATCTGTTTTATTATATTTCGGTGCTTTATGCTCTGGCGAGCAGCAAGATGCCAACGAAAGCATAGCGCGTTGTTTTTTTAGTTTGAAATTTGGAAGAGCTGCGAACAGCTTACAAACGCGCGTTTATGCGA
This sequence comes from Clitarchus hookeri, assembly GCA_002778355.1. NCBI lineage: Eukaryota > Metazoa > Arthropoda > Insecta > Phasmatodea > Phasmatidae > Clitarchus > Clitarchus hookeri. The sequence continues at coordinate 728,140 of NQII01000461.1, read as the reverse complement.
GGATGCAATAAAGTGAATACATTCGCTGTAAACCTGAAGCAACAGATAGTATTTTTTTTTTTTTTTTACAAGTTACTAGTTCTGTCCGCTCTTTTTCAACAGAAATAACACTGATCCTTTTATCTTCTGACTGCTGTTACATAAATGCCATGCTTGTGTAGCCCAATGAACCCCACGTTTTTCAGGTAATTTTTGCGTTAACGAGGAGGTGAAATGCCTAGCCGTTGGGCAACACTCCCTCGCTCTTTATTTTATATCCCGAAATCTCTAACGTATTAATTTGTCGGAAAATCTTTTCTCGTTGCGTGGTCGGTTACACGTCGAGCCACGATGCGAAAAGTCTGGATTCGAATCTCGGGTAAGGATTATGAGTGGCTGTGAGGAGGAGGAGGTTGTGACACCTACCCTCCCCCCGCGCGTAAGGTGAACTGTATCAGAGTGGGGGCATAAGCAGGAACCAGTTGAATTGAAATGCTGACGACATCAGGAAATGGGAAGGTAAGGATATGGTTTGAAAAAAATAAGTGACCACTACAAAAAGTTGGTAAAGTGACCTTCCGGAAAAAAAATGCTATCGCCATATAGAGAGGTACATTTAAACGCTTAAGGCGGCGGGATCTCTTGGTAAATTAAGCTCCGATCTTCAATAGTTCCTGCTTTTCCAAAGGCTTTCTCGATCTGTGTCCCTCTGGTTTGTTCATCGCGTCTCTCTTAAACCTCTCTCTCTCTCTCTCTCTCTCTCTTCCCTCTCTCTCGCTCTCCCCGCCGCTCTTCTCAACTCTTTCTCACGATCTCTCCCTCACTCTCCACCACCCTTGTATCTCCCTCTCACTTCTTCCCTTCTCCCTCTCGATCCCTCTCTTTTCCCCTCTCTTCTCCTCTTCATCCCTCTCTGTCTCTCCCTCTCTCTCCCTCTTTCTCCCTCTCCCTTTCTCATCTCTAACCTCTTTCCACAGCTTTTTCTCCCATTCTGTCCTCTCTCTCCCTCTCTCCCGCTTTCTCTCCGTCTCTCACCCTCTACCTCTCTCTCTCTCTCTCTCTCTCCTTTCTCTACATCGCCCTCTTTTCTCCTCTCTCTCCCTCTCTCTTTACATTGGTTCTTTGTTAACGAGAGTTAATGTGTAGTTCTTGTTTAGTACACGCGGCTCATAGAGAAGGATTGGTGTGGAGAAATGGACGCGGGCCACCGTTGCGTGGACGACGCGCCGCAGCCAACACGGCCGCCGAGGACCACATGGTCACCCACCCGGATACCCGGCGCACCTCTCTCGCCTGCCTGGGCCGGGATGCCCAGCCTCCTGCTTCATCTCGCGGGCGCGGACTACAAACAGGGTGGCGGATGTTTGTGCCTCAAATACCTNTCCACGTCGCCCGAGCCGCACCGGGTGTCTGGGTCGAGGGGCCGCCGCTCTCCTCCCTCCGCCCCGTCGTATGCGGCTTGCTTTCTCGTGCGGCATTGCCTCCCGCGCACACCGTGTCCACGAGGACTGTGTGCACGGAGCTTCAACTGCGTTGCAAAGTGTTTTGGAAGAAATTACGTGCGAAAACGTGTTTTTAAATTGTTCTTTTTGTAGATCAATGCATACGACGCACGCAAAGTAGTCTTCGTACCTCGTCTCAATACACCACGCACATGGGAAGTAACCGTGAACGGACTATAAATTTTCTGAAGCCCTGCTAAAGTTATAATTACAGTCTATTCCTCCGCCTCGTGCAAATAAAGCTTAACCAAGTCTAGAAAAGTACACCAGAGGGACAACGCATCGCATACGTGCGCACTTAGTTCTTATGCAAAATATTATTATACTATTTCGTACTAGGCATTCCCAACACATATTTTCATCCTGTTTTTATTCATATAAATTATAAATGAAATATTATACTTTATATTTAAGATACATATAATAAGTGAACGTTCAATTTAAACCATATATAGGATACTTTCATGCTAATTCAAGTATAAAATGCTTGCGATAGTAATTTTTCAAAGGCTTCGCGATTTCTTCGCAGACACTATTTTCGAGCTCTCCAACATAGCTGAGAACTGTCTCGTCACACTGCCTTATCGCATATTGCACTGATAAACACTCAGGGGCCGCGGTGGCTGAGTGGTCAGATTGAACCCGGTTCGCCTTGGCGGGAGGCGAGCAATCCCCGGCATGGACACTCCCAGATTTTCGCAAGTGGGAATCGTGCCGGGCGATGCAGCTGGTCGGCGGGTTTTCTCGGGGATCTCCCGTTTCCCCCGTCCTTGCATTCCGACGCTGCTCCATTGTCACCTTGTTTCACCCTCATCGACTCGCATGGCCTCGCTGTTAAGAGCGGCCCAAATATCTCAACTCACCTCAATTCTGTGCCTCGAATGGCCGAAACAGCTCCAGGTACGTAGCAACAGCGTATGTTAGGAAAAAACGCCCCTTAAGAATGTAAGTATTAAGTGTACGTCCAAGGTAGGGACGGGAGCTAATTACGTCTCAGGGCTGAGTCCGATCGCCTAGAAGGAAGGTAAGTCTTGCAAAGGAGGCGTGCATCGCGGCAGAGAGGGATTGGGCAGCCATGGCCATCGTTTAGAGCCATGTCTGCCTCCCTGAGTGTACCTGTAGCTGAGGCTATAGCTAAGAAGAGGGAGGGGGAAAACCGACATAGGCACCGTAAAATTCCCTCCCGACAGGAAAGAAGTTCATAACTAATGCATGCGTTACTGAAATGCTACAGGAAATAGAGGGTGTGGAAACCATGCTCTTTAATATGATTGGGAAGTGCGAGAAGAGAAGTGTCGGGGCTTGTGGGCATTGACGCCCTTGGGGCGACAATCGAACAAAGCAAGTGTGTCCAATTGCCAAAGTTATGTTTTTTTTTTCCCGAGGCCTAGAAGCGCGAGAACGATGACTGCGTCTCTGCTACCAGTGTCAAGTCCGCCATCGCTGCCAACCTCAAGGTTCTGGAACCGACGTTCATTGTTCTCGTCGTTATGCATGTATCTGTGGGACATTTAGCGGCGACCCTGTCATTTTTTTAATAGTGGAAAGTCAGTGGCAAGGTTCATGCAGGGCCCTTGAGTATTTTTGTATTTATCTGACGCGTATATTTTGAGGTGCAGCTTTTTTAAAACGCCAATCAGTGCACTGGACACACGTTTAATAGTTTCGTAGGAAAACATGTGTTTTAAACTGTAGTGCAATTCAAGCGACAGGTAAGTGGGGGCCTTAAAAGAGGACTGTGGACTAAAATATTCCAGGAAAGTCGTCGTTTACGCCAATACGCCTATCTCAGTGCATAAATATGGTTTTTACCTTTTCTGGCAAAATTTGGTATTCCTGGAACATTTTTTTCTTGTATCATATTAGGTAAGCGAATTTGAAGGGAAAAATATTGTGAACATGACATCAAAAATAGCATTTGTAGAACTCAGATGTGCAGTTCCTTTAAGCATTTGGAGAAAAGTACAACTGTAGGGCCGTAGTTTAATCTGTGGACGTTACCCGGAAGGTGGGACTGTTGAGGATCATGTATAAAGGCAATGGGAAAGAACGAAATGATTCTAAATCCTACCGACCATTAACATTGCTTCCGGTCATGGGCAAAGTTTATGAAAAACTCGTAAACAGAAGATTGTTTGGAGTTTTGGGAGCTGAAGGGAAGCTGAATGAAAAACAGTGTGGGTTTCGGAAAGGCAAAGACACGGATTTTGTGTTGTGTGATGTCAAGAAGTTCATAAGTGACAGCAATGAAAAATACATATTGGGCATATTTCTTGACATCGCAGGTGCCTTTGACAATGCTTGGTGGCCGGAGGTAATGCATCAGTTAAATATAGAGGGATGTCCTTCTAATACCTATAAAGTGATCTTAGATTACTTTCAGGACAGATGGAGTTGGTACATGTCCAAGACCGTACAGGTCAAGAAAAAACGAAGGGGTGTCCCCAGGGATCGGTCCTTGGACCGATTTTATGGAACATCTTCTTCGGTGGATTTTTGGAACTAGAGTTCCCGCCGGATTGCGCAGTATTTGGCTATGCAGATGATGGATTGGTCCTAATATCTGGAAGAGACCGAATATAACTGGATATAAAGGCAGCTGACATCATGGATAAGGTCAAGCAATGAGCGGAAAAAGTCAAACTGAAGTTCTCCATTGCAAAAACAAAGACACTGCTGCTGATGGGAAAATTAGGCAGGCCACGTACTGTGCGCTTTGGCGGGGAATCTGTACATTACGTGAGTGAGGTGGAATATCTGGGAGTCATCCTGGATGAAAAGAACAGTTTTCTGGAACATATTGAATATGTTTCCAGAAAGGCAATTGTTTTGTTTTAACAATTGAAGAGTATTGGAAATACCAGTTGGAGATAGAACTTCAACACATTGAAGACAATCTACAGAGCAGTGTTTGAAGCTACAATCGCATATGGCGTTGTTATGTGATACAACAGGGCAGAACTGGTGTGGCACAAAAGGAAACTGGTAAGTCCTCAGAGGGCGGCACTGCTGACAGTTACAAGTGTATACAGGACAGTGCCCAATGAGTTACTTCCAGTATTGACAGGGGTGCTGCCAGTGGACCTACTGGTCAAAGTACGTGGGATCATGGCGGAGAGAGCACGCAATGGAAGACTAAGCAAGGAAGTGAAGCAAGACCTTCTGACTGAAGTTACAAGGGAATGGCAATACAGGTGGTCAAGATTGGAAAAAGGAAGTGTTACCTTTGAGTTGCTGCCAGATGTGGAAGAATTCTAGTGGATTACCATGAACCACTATAAAGTACAGTTTTTTACGGGACATGGCAACTTTAAGGCTAAGCTTCATGGATTCCGATTGGTGCAATCTCTGCTGCGTGATGTATGTGGAATTGATGACACAATGGAGCACTTCATCACAAACTGTTTGAAGACAGAAGACATAAGGGAATGGCTCCAAGAGGGGGCAGAAAGGAAGGGTCTCGACATGAGCTTGGAGAATATTATCACTACATAGTATAACAAGAAGTCCCTGGCGCTCGTCTGTCTGTCTGTATGACTGCGCTAATCTCGAGAACCACTGAACGGATTTGGATGCGGTGGTTCAAAGAAAGAGCGATATTGTCGCCTGCTAATGAACAGATCGAAAAAATTAATGTGTTAGAGCTCGCAAAGTTCAATGCGCAAACACAAGTCTATTACTCAGTAGATACAGTACTCGACAGCGAAGAAGATGTGCACTATCCCACAGAATTTCTTAATTCGTTGAATCCTTCTGGCATGCCTCCACACAAACTGATTTTAAAAGTTGAAGCTCCCATAATTTTATCGTGAAGTATAAATCCACCGAAATTATGCAACTGGGCTCGATTACAAATAAAAAGTTTAAACAGTTATCTCATTGAAGGTACTATTCTAAATGGCTGCGGTATTGGATAAACTGTTTTAATACCTAGAATACCAATGATTCCCTCGGATTGGCCTTTTAATTTTAAAAGAGTCCAATTTCCAATAAGACTTAACTTTAGTATGACTATAAATAAGGCACAGGGTCAAACACTTAATGTGGCTAGAGTGGATTTGAGTGGAGCAGGTGTTTCACACGAACAACTATACGAAGCCCTTTCGCGTGTCACGTCAAACATAAATCTTTTTGTGCGGGCGGTCGGAGGCAAAACGATTAATGTTGTATACAAAGAAATTTTCTAAACCACTATCATATAATATTGTTATATTAGAGATGTATGAATGTGGATAAATCGAAGGAGATAGGTATGTCAGGATCGTGGTAAATAGAGGTCCATAATCTCTGCCTACTCTCTGGGAGACAGGCGTGACGTGTCTGCATGTTATATATGATAAATGTTTACTAATTTACTATCATACCTATAACATTGTAATTGTCTTTTCCCAAATGTATATATTAGTGTATCGCTGTAATAACTAAATTGTACCCTGGCGAAGCCGGGCCGGGTTGCTAGTGAAAGAAACAGCTCTTCACAAGTTATGGCAAGATTTCGCCACAATAATTGTCGAAAGGCTTGACGAGTATGACAAGTGGCGAGAAGAGCTATCTGATGACCCATTTAGGAGTGTTCGGGTAAAGGCTCAATAAGATCCGAGTCGGAATACTTCTGATTGGTAAGGAGGACAGGTTTCACCTAGAAAACGGGTAGAATGCCGTATACGGCACAAAGTAAAGTCAAGGCCCGAAGAAAGAAGAGGAGAAAGCGCCGTGCACTGCCTTACTCATCCGAGTACAGTTGAAGTGCGGGAGGGTGGAGGGAATGCCGGCCTTCGGGCCGTAAAACCCTTGGACTTGCATCGCGTGCAATAAAGCCCCGCTGTTAGAGATGTAATTTGCATAGTACAGCGCACCGACGCGACGCGAACACTGCGCGTATTAGAGACGAGGCGCTGTAGGCGCGTTAAGCGGCGTATTTGTATTTACGGAACTCTTTTTCCATTTTCGTCATTACGGATCGCGCTTCCGTACGGTAACTATACATTTTCGTAAAAAAATTCGTTTCATATAAGAAAATTTTTGACAGTGCAGTCTTAGTGTTCTGGGAAGAGAAATTGTTATTTTTTTCTGCAGTCATTCACCCCTTTCCCCCTTTTACTGCTCTATTGTTGTACTACGTTCACTGTTATTTCAGTCTTCTATTTTTGAGAATTTTATGATTAGGCATACCTCCTTTTCTAAACTGTCGACATGGACCAAGATAGTTTTCATGGCGCGTGGTTATGCGCATAGGTGCTCGTAAATGTTCATAGCTGCTGGAGGCTGCACTGGAAGTATTTTAACATATGCAGTTCTCTCGTCACGTGGGCGCAGTGGTTTGGCGATTACGTCCATCAAGGACTCGTCTTATGGTGCAAGTAACTTAAAAACAGCTCAGGAGCTTAATGCTTTGACCGAACGGGTAATCGCGTGTGTGAAACAGGCATTTTTCGTGCGTTGTAGGTTGATTTATGATGGGGAAATATCGTAATCAGGGCTAAGAGTTCTTCTTGTGTTGAACACTGGTTTGATTTTCTTTATCTTTAAGCTCAGTTTAGTTTCAGGGTTGCTACGGTCCTTACGTTCTTGAGATTAAAGTTTTATTATTTGGAGGCACTGAGAGGTCCACAAATTATGCTGGGCCTTGTCAAGTTTTAAGAGAACACGCAACAAAAAATAATCTGCNGGGGGGGGGGGGGGGGGGGAGATAAGGTTCCTCGTAGAAACTGGCATGTGTGTTCCCTCATCAGTGTGATGTTGGCTGTGTTGTAAACGTGTATGCACAATAGCTGCCAGACGGTGTTCAGCAATACTGAATATCTCAGATGGTTGGGAAACGTACTTCGAACGTCTTAAATGCAACAAGATGATTTTGTGTGGCAAACCAAACTGGCTGTTTGCTTGGAATTGCCGTTTCACCACTGTGAAATTATCTGAGCCAGAATGGCATGCAAGCTGCCTGATTAAGCTTAACCTAATGCTGAAATTCTTTTTCTCCATTTACCAGTGAATTGGTGATGGTAAAATGCCCTTCCACTAATTTTGCTGTATTTTCAAGATACTAGTGTTCATTGCTATATAATATTGTGCCAATAATCTATACAAATAATTCATACTCCCCGTCTCTTTCCAGATTTGTTTTGTGAATAGCCCAAAGTATTTGTTTATATTATACATCTTGATCTCGATGTGATCCTATTCAACGGAATTGGAAGTTTAAATATGTAGACTCGATAAGCCGAGAAAATCGAGATGAGATGTGAGACGAAAATTACAGTTAATCTTGGTAATTTAGTTCTCAAACTAGCTAAAAATACTTTAACTTTAATGTTGAAACTGATCCTAATAATCTCTTGCAGAATGCCTAAATTTATGGGCCCCTGACACTTTCGAACAGCAGACACACGTATAGTGATAAAGCGTTTGTCTCTTCGCTTTTATAAAGTCCTGCTGTGCATATTCAATAAGGAAAAAAAAAGCCCAGTGATTTGCGATTACCTAGTGTAGTTGTAGATCTGGTATAAGATATTTTTTTATTCAAGCTGTTCACGGTGAAGTAAGCACTTTTAAAGCAAACATTTGAAAATAAAATAATTTCTCATAACTGCATGGATGTTACAATACACACTGGCATGGCTGCTCTTTAAGTTGGCAGTGAATTAATAGTAAATCAATAAAACTAGTTCTAAATACTGACGTCTTATTGCGAATGTCACGTTTTGAATTTATGGCCTTCGAAGTCAGTATTTCTTGTATTATATACACTAGCACTAGTTTGTGGATTTGCATATTAGTATCACATTTACATTCCTGACAATTCCACGATTGTACTTGGATGGCGCATGCATAAAGATATGGCGTCCATGGAAATGTTAATTTTACTTATGGTGGAAGAATACATAATGTACATACAAGTAGATGTTGAATAGGGCTTTCAAAACTGCTCATTTTATTGTGAACAGTCTTTACCAATCAGTGAAAACGGAACGCATTTCGCCCTTAATGTAATAAAATATAAGATTAAGGGGCGGTATTATAAATCAGGGTTTGGTGTTGGTTCAGAGAACCAAAATATTATAAAGTTTTTGCTATGTTACGACTGTGCAAATGTCCTAAGGTAATATTGTGTTGGTATATTTTTTCCTTGAGACCTTCATGTATAAAGTTCGTGAACTTTCTTGGTCGTAGACAACACAGTGCATGTACCCGTAAAGGGAAATTTCACTGCCAATTTTTTTTTTTTTTTTTTGGCTGTAGAAAAGTTTTTTTTATTATGTAAATTTTAAAAAGTTAGTTACCACTTAAACTTTTTTTATAAATAAAAATTGTTTAATTACGAGGCACAAGTTTTTCACTGGACTTAGTGGGAATGAAAAGGCTGCTTACAATTTATTTCGGCCAAAGGAGTTGAGTTACGAAATAGCGGAGAAGCATTTGCAAATTAACCTTCGAGCTATTTTTATGAGTAACTTACGACATATTAACTTTTCGTCACGTAATTATACGATCGTCTTGAATAGTTGATAACTAGCAAAAATAAATATTTAACTTTTAACGCTGTATAAAAATAAATGTGCCGTGTTAAACAAATAAGGAATCCGTTAGTAAGCTGCGAGCTGAGCCCTCGTTAACGAACTGGACTACGGCTGTGGCCGGCGCCACTGTTATTTTTCAACACTGCCTTTCAGGAGCTCATTTTGGACGCGATTCCGGGAAAGAGCATGCGTGTTTCTAAATTGGGGCTCCGAATGTTGAGAAAGAAAACTGAAATACGTCCCAACTGAGGGAGGTGCTCTCCACGCAGCCCGAACCAGGAGGTCGTTAACGTCTTGAGATAATATTATGAGCTCACGTAACTCGTCGTTAGTGGCAGGGAAAATAAAAATGTGCCGGAGTAGAGTCCCGTATATCGTATTTCACTTCGGAGTAACGTAAAAGAAACTCGGTATTTCAGGGCAGTGCTGAGCACGCCAAGCCCACATTTGTCTGTCGGGGAACTAACAGGTAGGAAGTCCAAGAAATTGGACGCAGCAATAAGAGACAAAAAAATATTACCGTTGCAGCAAGCATACAAAAACTCATACCGTTCCTCTCGAACCATTTAAAATTGTCGTGGCCTTTGTTTCGTGACAAAATTCTTCCCCGTTACTTTGAAGCCGTGAGAAAACAATGTGTTGTGTGGTTAAACAAAATACTACCCCTTTTTTTTCTGCGGTTATTAAAATTATTTGTATCCATTGCCGAAATATCAGCATAAGATCAAACAAATAAACCAGAACCAAAGAAATCCCTGAAAATGAACCATAGAAAGCTAGGAACTATGAAAGGAACCTGGCAGTGACTAGAACATGAACCAGTGAGCGAAATGAAACAAAATGGAACAGTGAAAATAAATCAGGAAATGATGTGTTCAAGTCTTGTTGTCTGTTATACGTACTCTGTGATTTTAAAACCACGGTTTGTATCGGGAAATTTTGGGAGATTTTTTCGGTTTGGGGAATCTTCCAGAGAAAAACAAGATGTGACATTTTTTTTTTTAAATTAAAATTTCATGTGAGGAAAACTGGTGTTTGGGATTTTGGTGCGACTCGTCCCTTTTCCATTCTTTTTCTGGTGTTCATTTCTGTGAAGTACACATCTTTGCTCTTTTTTGTGTCGAGAATGCGACCTGCGTCATTACAATAAAATACAAATTCACGTTCAAAAAAAATCTTGGAAAAATAATTTTTATTTGTGCGCGTTTGAGGAAATGCGAACGTGCGGTCTCGGTTAACGAGTTCAGCGGAATACGCGGTGTAATGAGATGCAACGGAACAGCTGCACGAAATGGGTATAATTAGTTCTGCATGGAGTTGCGCTGAAGGTGGTGCAACATTCTCGCTACGTATTTACCATACGTGCTGGGCCGCTCTGTACTTTAAGTTTTTTTTTTTTTTGTAGTGCGCAATGTTAGAATGTCATTTCTGAAAAGGAGTGGCTGAAGTTCTTTGTATACTCGTCAAAGAGCAAAAACTGTTGCCAGTGACGTTTCACGTGCATTAGTGCACGTATGAAGCTTGTCATTTAAAGTTTCGTGGTCTACATAGTTGCTTGCTTCCGCCATTTAGAGGTTTGTGATTGGCACTGTGTGCATGGCGTAAGTGGGTAGTTTAGGTTGAAAGTCACGATTTAACGATTTTGTGCTTGTATTTCTGTTTTGTCGCTACGTACTTGTAGGCATTTTACCTGCTGCACTTGCTAACATGAGAAAAGATTAAGGAAATTGCGTTGTTAAGGCTCCTCGCAAAGATAATGATGCCGGCAGTATAATTAAATTCTACATCAAGCGTTGGACGATGTTCTTTGACATACTGAAGAATGTTACATAATTTTCTCTCGGAGACTGTGTTTCTGTAATATAAATACCGCGCGTTTCTTTAAGCATTTTAACAATGTTTGGCAGGTGATGTCTTATGAAAAATGAGGTATGAAAGTATGTATGGCTGGTCACTTAATGTGATTATTAAGGAAGTTTTTCACCCCCGAAAATAGGAAAATTTAAAGATTTTAATTGGGGATGAAAGAAAAAGATTATGGGCAGTATATACCTGAAATATGGTAAGCAGCATATGAAACTGTAATTGCAAATGACATCCTCCATCAGTAACAAAATACGTAGGTGTAGCAATTATCACATAGCATTACACGTTGCCTCGGAAAAACAGAAGGTGTTAAAGTGTTACAACAAGGAAACTTTTTGTGGACATTTGAGCATGGTGGTTAATAATATAATTATAAAATTCGCCAAATGCTAAGGGGTACAACATAAAATGCGATGTGATAATTGCAACCCCCCGACATATTTTGTTACTGATGGGGGATTTTATTTGCACTTACAGTTTCAGTGGTTGTTTTTCAGTTATACGTTGTCCACATTCGTTTTCTTTCATCCCTAGTTTTTTCTAGCATTTTTAATTTACAAGCGTTGTTTATTTATGTGGGAGGAGGGCTGCATAATTTATTTAACCCTGTAGGTCATACGCTGTATAAACCATGCACGGTTACTTCACACTTTTCTGATCTTAGGTTTAAAAATCACAAAGTGTAAAATCTTGATGTGGTAATTGTAATTTCTCTTCCCACGAAAAATACTTCACACTTCGTTCAGCAACAAGCAACACATCATGTCATGTCGCCTCACTTCTGCCAACTTCGGATTTGTAACCGTCCCAAGTATTCTAACATTTAAATCTCGTTTCAGTTATAAATTACTAATTTAAAAAAATCATTATTTTTGCTGTAATAAGTATGAAATACGCTAAAATTGGAAATATGTCTAATTTTCCTACTGCTTCTAGCGGAGCTGAACTTAGAGAGAGAGAGAGAGAGAGAGANCCCCCCCCCCTGATTGCGCTGATATTTTGAACTGTAACAATGAAGATGTTTCCATGAGTATTACCTAAGAATTTAACTATTTCAATAGGTAATGTTTAATTTACAAATAGCATACCAACAAAGATTTGTTATAATAATATTTCAACTGTGAACTATTACTTACTAGCCGTTGCCAACACGTCGCTGCTCTCGCTATTTTTAATTCGTATTGAATACGAAATAAATTATTCAAGTAATAGAAGATACTAAGTTCATATTTAAAGTATTAGGACTATATTTTTGAATAAATGAAACTTTATCAGTGTTGTGTACCACAAATATATGTTATTTAAAAAAACATGTTGGCATGTTACTCCTAGGGTGATTTTTCAAAGGTTTGTTTCAAAACATCGGGAGAAACCGTGAATGGACTATACATACCTTTTCTATCTCATTTTTCATAAAAGAATCGCCTCTTAAACGTTGTAACACGCTGTTACGCGCTCGTCTACCCTGGCCTCTGCCGCGCGAGCGGGTGGAAGACGAGGACAGAGAGTCGTGATATCATAACGTGCGGCAAGTCAGTGAAATGTTTTGAATGACAGGCGAGCGATAAACCAAGATGCGCGTATCTGTTACACAAAGCTTCCCGCCATGCGTGGCGCCATAATAACACTTTTTGGGTGCGCGCTCCTGACTTTAGTCGTATTGACTTTCTGCGTTTATCTGAAGAATTTTCTAGTGGTTTACCGCCCAAGTTTCTCTCTGAATGACTCGGTGTGTGGCGAGCCTTCCAGGTCAAGGCCAGCGGCTATAAAAGTGCGTCGGGCCTTCGAGGAGCCGAGAGCCTGTGCGATTGTGCAACGAGTAGCGCCGGACGTGACCAGCAGGAGGAAAATCTGCGACTGCGAGCATCAGAGCAGTGAAGAGTTCGACTGGCAGGCTGGACTATTGGACTGGATGTGTGAGTGAAAGACATTACAATTGATGGCAACAGACAGATTACATGTGTGTTCAAGTATTTGTTTCGTTATAGTTGATTAATTCTTACTCATCATTAAGAAGGGCTTTAATTAGAGTTGAGATAGACATTAAATATTGCGCACACTAGGTAATAAAAAGAGTAATAGTAGAGACAGATAATTTGATGCTGTAAATAACATCTGCGTGAATAAATTAAAAAATATAATTTAGTTCTTTTGTTTTTTATTAAGACCTCCATCCCTCACCAACTCAGATATGTCTCTCAGGCGTCTTGAAACAATACTTACAGAAACGGGTTGTGCATTCACAACTCTCACAGTACGAAACAAATATACCATGCTGCTGTAAAGTGGCCGTGATAATCAGTTGAGCAACGAACCTTCTGGGTTTTCTCCTTGTAGTCCATTATATATACATGATATCCTCTTTAAAACTGCATTTCCAGTTAATTTATTCTGATTTTGATAATGTCCCGTTGATATGGAAGCGGTAGTAATAACTGACCAAACTTTTTGTCAAAAATGTAGTTTATTTTAAATAAAATTGTTATACTTTGTACAAAACCTTTTCATAGTGTCAAAGAAATGTATTATGCAGAGTTAAGTTAGTACATAAATAAATATTTTATTTTCTCAATTTATCAATTAACGGAATTTAACGTGACGCAAACTGAGTGATGGAAAATAGTAATTATTTACATGTAATCAACTACTTAAATTATGCTTATTGAAATTTAAAGACTAGGTAACCGCATATCGTCGCATAGGTTGTGCTACAAAAACATGTAAGCATTTCCCCCATGATGTTGCTACGTGATCTTTGATGCACCATATTACATACCGTACATCAAAGCTATTATAAAATGCATTATAAAGCAATACCGGACTGCTTACGTGCTTCTGCGAGAAAACCTGCCGGTTTTATGACCTCGTATAGATGGATATTAGTTTACTTGTTTACATATGTGGTATTGATTTGGCGATGGCCAAAAGTAGGCCTACATTATCAAAAACTAAATCCCATTACGTCAAGTGTATTCACAAGTGGATATGAACAATAAATAACTTCACAAGTGTTTTCCAAAAATATATAATAATGAGTTTTGTCGGTTGGTCATTTTTTGCAATTGCGCCTGTGTTGTCGGTATGAGGCTGTGCAGAATTAGCCTCTAATGTATTTGGCACTTTTTTTAATCCTATTTCTCATATCCTGAACTGTAGATACGATGTGCAATGTAAAGTCAGAATTTTGTAAAAATATTATTTAGTGGGCTTCTGACATTCTAATGAAGGGAACCTCTTCCTTGTGCTGTGCCCCTTTATTCTAAGGTTTTCAGGGCTGTAAAGTTTATTTCAGGGAACTTTACGTGCAAGTTATGAGCAGCGAAGGAAGATGGCTATTTGTATTGCCAGCATCATTTGGCTGTTATCTGGCCGAACTGGTGGTGTGAGGTGGAAAAAAAGGGGGGGGGGATCATTAGACACCAGGTCGCGTCTGTAAACTTCGTTTTGCTAACTTGATTCTACTATTTAATGGTTACCAGACGCTGTTCAGACATAAAATGTGGCACGAGCAATAAACGCGTCACATTCACCAGCTCGGTAATAAAACATGTCTCGAAAGTTAACATTAATTAAACATTTGTTGCCTGCAGTTCTACGGGTCTGAACTGGTGGTTTGATGTACGATGTAGGAAACATGTCATAAAATTGTTTTGTTGTAGATATCCCCCAAGGGTTTTTCGGGAACCTAACTCTTTAGTCCTCACAATTACATGTGAATAATTCATGTTCGTTTCGTCGATTTGGATGTTAACAACTGTCTTAGGATTCGTATTTTATAAATTCCTCGAACCAGATAACCGTATATTTTGCACGTTGTTACGATTGCAACAGCAGCCACGCAGTTCGCTCCGGAGGAAGGCGGTCGGCGGTGGCCGACTGAGGAGATCAGGTCAGCACGAGCAGCACTGCGAGAGCACGATCTATCTGCAAAAAAAACCCTGCAAGTTGGGTCGCAATAGTTAGGTCTGGCTGACACCGAAGGATGGCCATCGGCTGACAACCATAACTCCGCCCACGCCAAGCTATCGGCGAATAGGATTGAGTTGCAGCATACTAACACGAAGGGGGGATATAAGAGGAGTGGTCTGGGGATCCGAACCAGGAGAGAGGGTCTTCGTGGGGCGTCAGCGACGCGAGGCGGACACAAGGTGGAAGGGCTCAGATCTCCGGCTCTTCAGGGGTGAGTTGTTCAGAGGAAAGAGAGCAATTCCTACCCACTCCTCCCCTAACATGTTCCCGAGGATTTATAATAGTTTTACTTAGCTATTAAAAAGTATTGGTACCCCTTATAATTATTTTAATCACCCTTTCCCTCCCGTCTTCCTCTTAAGTTGGGGCGTCGCATCCACAACAATATGTGCGATCTGAGTCATTGAAATTAATGTTGCTTCGTGAGGATCTAAGGTACGTGCTGATCAGTTGCGTTGGGTTAGTATATTTAACAAGTTATTCAATAGTTTCATCAACATCAACTGTAGCGTAAAGTAACGCCCTATTTTCCTCCCCTACCTCAAAAAACAGGTCCTGTCCCCTTCTGTGAATACATTTGATATCATAGTTACAGTAGCAGTTTTTATGCCAGTGTTGACCCTGTACTTGGTAAGGTCGTGCACTATGCTC
The DNA here is from genome assembly GCA_002778355.1 of Clitarchus hookeri. NCBI lineage: Eukaryota > Metazoa > Arthropoda > Insecta > Phasmatodea > Phasmatidae > Clitarchus > Clitarchus hookeri. The sequence continues at coordinate 712,656 of NQII01000461.1, read as the reverse complement.
TTTCCCATGTGGTAGTATTTCTGTCGACGAATCGTGTGGTGATAACTCATAAGAATTAATTTCTCGTGTTGCTAGTTGGATAGCAAAACTGCTAATTTGTGAGAGGAGTGTGATATGTGTGGCGCATAGCATCGTGGGTTTTAATCGCCGATGGGGATGAAACTGAATTAGGCTGAAGCAGCGAAGGAATGCAATGGCGAAGACGGGGGGTCACCTGGTCGAGAATAGTGCCTGGTTCAGCGTGCTGGGAGGTGAGTAATCTGACTACTACGTCATCACCGTCTCTACTTTCCTAATAACGTGCACAATTTTTTTTTTTACTACAGATTTTGTGTGTGTTATTCGGGATTCGTCGTCACATTTCTCCGCGCACCTAACTCCAGTGATTCTGAAAGCACTAGTAGAATCGTATGTTAATTGCAATTTACATGTGAAAATAAAATCCGGTGTGTTTCGTGGTTTCCAGAGGTCCATTCTTTTCAGGAACTGCTTGAACATATTCTCTTCCAAGCAGATCTTAAAAATCTAGAGAGGGCTCACTGTGTCTCTTATAGCTAAACTCGGTGTGGAAGAAGGATATGAGATGTTATAACCGGGTTCTACAGGATAATTTATTTGGTCCTGCGGGCCGAGTTGCAGTGCAGTCTAGTTGAACTTGTATCTGTGGAATTCTGGTCGCTCTGCTTGGTTTAACAGGCTGAGGTGCATTCAGTCGGTGTGAAGTTGGCGGAAGACTATGGTACAGTCCATTCTGCATGAACATAGTGGATAATGAAGTTGCGAAGTAACTGTCGACTGCGCCTCAGCCTGTAGAACCAAGTTCAGTCTGTATATGCATAAAAGTCTGTATATGTATATGCATAACAAATTGACTGAATTAATAAAAGAAGCAAGAAAGAGTCCATGGAACATACCAGATAAAATAATTCGGGGGAAAATGAGGGAAAAAGAACTAATAAGCAGCATCGAAATAGGAAACATTACACGAAAACTATAATAGAAACATATCAAACACTAATGTATAACCTTCTGCCAAATTTATAAAGTAAAAACCAGAAAGAAATACAAATTATCACACAACCACAAGAAGACAATCTAATCGAAGAGGAAATAACAGAGGAAGAATTATAAATAGCCGTGAAAAGATGTAGTGTTAGGAAAGTTCCAGGAATAGATAACATCACGATAGAATTAATAAATATTATTGGGGAAAAAGTTAAAACAATTTTATCAAGCATTTTAAATAAATGTTACGCTTTGAGCATATTTCCACAAGTATGGGAGATAGGAAAAACAATATTTTTATACTAAGGCAAAAACAAAATACGTAAAAAGATAGATTCATACAGACCAATATGTTTGCTACCAGTTTAAGGAAAAGTGTATGAAAGAATAATTTATAACAGGATCAAAACACGAGTAGAAGAAAAATTACACAACAACCAATTCGGATTTAGACAAGGAAAGTCAATAGAGTTAGCAATTAATAAAATGTCAGAGTATGTCAAAACCATAAGTAAAAAATAGGTTTTAGGTATTTCAATGGATATCAGTACTGCATTTTTCTACAATAACCTGGCAAGACATAAAAGAACATTTAAATAAATTAAATTTGGGCAGAAAGTTGAAAGAAATACTTTGGGACTACCTAAAAGAAAGATAAATTGTTATCAAAGAATCAGAACTAACACTTGGAAGAAATATTAACACAGGTTGTCCACAAGGTTCATTATTAGAACCAACATTATGGAATTTGGTAATAAATGATTATTTAAACAAATATTACAACAGTAATTTTACAATAATTGCATTTGTGGACGATTGTATAGTATGAATTGAAGATGATTCGAGAAAACAATCAGAAGACATGGCAGAAATTATCATGAAACAAACAGCAGAATGGATGGAGAATGTTTAAAATTATCAGCGACAAAAATAATATCAGTTATGCTAAAAGTAAACTTATATGCAAGAACACCAACAGTCCAATATAACAAAGAAACGATTAAATTTCAGAAAATAATATATTTAGAAATAAAATTAGACTGCAAGTTATGTATTTAGTGTGGATCAGAAAACTTGACAGATGAGGTAAATACAATTTTTTTAAGATTACGACAACATATTTGGAATATCGAAAATTATAGCAGGAAGAACAATCAAATAATATACAATGCATTATTTTTAAATACAATACAATATGCAGGTAGCTGTTATGGAGACATAATAAACAATACACATACCAAGAGAACACTGAGAGCTGCACAAAGATATATACTAATTCAATTACAGAAATTAACACCAACAACATCATATTTAGCAACAATAACAATTAATAAAATTATACCAATTTACTACAATATTAGAGATATGAAAATAATATAAAAGTTCAAAAATCAAGATAATAACATAACATATAAGGGAAATAAGTAAAAATTTGGAAACAAATAAATAATTCAGAATGTCCGATTAGTGTAAAAGAAGTAAAATAAGATAATTTATAAGCAAAGTATTTTATAGTGGAATAAAGAATATCATGATGAAGATAGTGGATTCAATACAATACATAACAGACACAGAACATTGGTATACAAATAATAATACATTCAATAACGAAAATATAAAACTGATAACTGGATATGGACAAATCAGAACCTACTTGAAGAAATTAACCTAGTCAACAATGAAGAATGTCAATGTAACATATCATGTTTTTTATGATTGCGATATGTTTAACACAGAAAGGACAATATTAAAACAGGATCTTAGAAAAATAAGAAAAGACTGGCCATTAAGGAAAAATTAAATATTTTCAACAGAAGTAATCTTTATAGTAAATGAATTTGAAAAAAAAAACCACATATAAAATTATTAAAACATTAAACGACGATTTGACAGACTAATCAACAAAAATCAGCTGTGAAGAACGTGTGAGGGGGACTGTAGGTTAGATAATATTGTTTTGTTTTTTATTAAAATTTGACACTTGTGTACCATGATTGAGAGTGGGATAGTTTGTTTTTTATGTTAATATTTTAGGATTTATATTGGTGGAGGAAAGTATTCTATCTCTCTGTTTTTTGTTTATATTGTTTTTCTTATATTTATTTATATTATATATATATCAAAATCCAAAATTATGTATAAAATTTTATAACCTCAAGTTGCTTATTTTAATGTTATGTTTTATCTATTTAATGTTATTTTGCGTTAAAAAATATAAAAAAATATCCAAAACATATAAAAATCAAATTTTTTTTAATATATGAAAATAATCAGAAAAGAGGTTTGAAAAGACACGAAAAATTATGCAAAATATAAAATAGATAGAAATGTACAAAAATTAAAAAAAAGAAAAAAAAGAAGGGGGGGGGGGCCTTAAGTTGCCGGGTGGTTCCCGGCGGGCTGGGTGTCCTTTGAGCAACGCTCAGCCCTCTACCGTGTGCGGAAAAGAAAGCTGAAGGGCCCATAACAGGTATCTCGATGTCTAGGACGACCACTGAAGCTGGATTGGAAACATTCGGTAGGTGGATAGAAAATAGGAAATACTGTTAACAAAATTGTAGGATTCTAACCAGAAGAACAGCCAATTGG
>NQII01000461.1:667563-699476 GCA_002778355.1 Clitarchus hookeri | reverse complement strand
CTGAGCCAGGTTTCCACCAGGAAGACCAGGTCCGGTTTGTGAACTGAGATGAAGTGTGTGAACTCCACCTTTTTGCTGTGGATCGAGCTGGCGTTCCAGATCATGAATTTAAACATTTGGTTTGGAGAGAGCAGTGATGAGATCGATTATCACATCGCATTTTTCGTCTGAGGTTTGTGCTAGTGTTAGCTCGCGGAGTGCGGCCATGAGGATGGGAAGTTTGTTAGGAACGTGGATGCCTTTCAACAGCTGCAGAACCTCTGCAGCTGTTGACAGGGGGTTTTTGCCATGTGAGCTGGTGTTCGGTGTGGTGTGTTTCGGCTTTGTTGCCGTACGGGCTGCGCGCCAACCGACTGCGCCACGGGAGGTCGGCTATAAAAATTGATGGTCGGAACAAAATGACTACTTGGTTCCAAAACAATGAGTGGAATGAAGAGATTTGGAAGACTCGTAACATCGAGGTCTTGAGAGCCGATGAGGGTGAAACGAGGTAAGTATGGAGCAGAGCCGGAATGCAAGGGGCGAGGGAAACAGGAGATACCGAGAAAACCAGCCGACCAGCGGCATCGGCCGGCGCGATCCCCATATGTGAAAATCCGGGAGCGACGCAACCCCGCCTGGAATTGAACCCGGTTCGCTTTGGTGGGAGGCAATAGTCTAACCACTGTACCACCGCGGCACCGCTCCGAAGCAACGAAGAGCAATATCAGGTAGTTGAGAACAGCTAGCCGTTAGTGCCAGGCTACCCATCCATGTTGTACACCTCAAGCACGATGCATTTGCGCATTTCCGTCTCTAGCACACCACAAACTTTTCTCAGGGTTCTGAGCAGGACTCGTGTAAATTTGTGATTTCCACGCTCTCTCGCCCTCGGTAGCACGCATTCGCTAGGTCGCATGTTCGATTCCGGCCTGCCTCTCTGGACTTTCGTTCGTGACAAGTCGAGCCCAGCCCTCGTGGCAGTCGAATACTACCCTGCTCTTGACACATTTTAACGTATTTATCAGTACGACTCATCGTCATAGAAGTTGTTTGGACCCAACTCGGGGAGTCAGGGATAATGAAGGAATCGGCCATGTCTTGTTTTAAGGCCTCTATATAGCACTGATGGTATTATAAGGTTTCGTAACATATCAATGGTAGCCTGATAAAAAAAACACACACGCAATATGCTTTAACAAATCAAGAATGTTGTTTTGAAAATAATAAACATGAGAATTCAACGTGTGATCTTGATTCTTACAAATTTCAGAAGGTTATTGCAAGATAATGTTCGAAAATCCAATTTATTGAAATGAAAGTCACAAGAGTGGCTCGCCGCAGTTTGGAGGCCGACGCTTGGTTCACGTGGGATGAGGGTTTTTATTTTTTGCTTTTGTAACCATAAATGTTATCTCAGAATCTAACAATGAATTATGAGCGAACCGCACAACAAACTTCCAGGAAAATTGTCTTCGTGCCATTCTGATAAAATGAGCAATTATTTTATCCTGTGGCCTGACATAGTAATTTAATTCCGTTGCGAGATTTTCACGAAAATATATACAAGTATACAAAAAGAAATGAAAGCAACTGTATGAGTCGCAAAGTAATTTTTTACCATTGTAAATGTTTCGTCAGGCTATTTGTTAAACATGTTATATATGTTAAAAAATTTTAACATCTCGAGTATAAAATTATGTTCTACATCTTATACTACCATTCGCCTGGAATGGTTTCGGTAAACTATGATAAAACGGAAATGTGGATTGCCGGACCGGGAATCTAACCCGGGTTCCCCAAATGAGAGTTGTTCGTTACCACTGATCTACCTCGCTTCCGTCTCTCAAAGGCCACGGTGGTGTAATGCTCAGACTACTCACGGCGGAATACCGGGTTCAATTCCCGGCGGGGTCGCCCGGAATTTCGCGTGTGGAAAACGTGGCGGACGTTGCCATTGGCAAGCTGGTTTTATCGTGGTTCTCCCTCTTACACCGCCCTTGTATTCCGCCTCATTTCACCCTTACCGGCACTCAAGCCCTCGTTGCTATGGCTCGGCTGCTTCACACGCCCTGTATAATTAATGGTTTCCAGCTTATTTCAGTTGTTCAGGGAAACTTGTTTTGAAATTAAAACTATGGTGTATTCACGGTTTCGTCGCACTTTTTTTAAGCAAACTTCATGGATGACGTGTTTGGTTGGTTCCTAATAATATTATTTACAACAAGCGTTTTAGTCTTGTTTTGGTATATATAGCGTTCATTGTAATTAAAAAAAAAACATTTTAAATTTATTCTTAACATGAATAGCAATAGGGAGAAAATAGGTGTGTTGGTAATGCCTAGAAAGAAATAGTTATTACGCAAAATATTATTGCACTTAGTCCGCACGAATGCGGTGCGTTTTCTCTTTGGTGTATATTGCGAGACTTAGTTAATTAAGCTTGGTTTTCATGTGGCGGAGAGTTATACTGTAAGTATAAATGTAGCAGGGCTCCAGGAAAGTCGGAAGTAACCGTGAATGGACTATAGATTAGGCCACATGTTTCCCGCGAAAAGATATTCGCGCAGGCTACACTGCAATATTCTTTGTCTACACACGGAGCTTACTTCGCTCATAGGCCTTGTGTCTTTACGAGAAGGTTAAATGGGACAATCAAAATTAGGGCACTCTTACACTGAACGTCTTTGAATGTCAGGCAGACGGTTACGATGCGTGGCAGTTTAATATTATCCAATCACGAAAGTGGATCTCAGCTAAAGATGCTTGGAGTGCAACTAGTCGTGAAAAATCTATTCGCGAAAAAACAGGTGTCCATGAGTGAGTGGAGAGATTTAGGCGGCTCTTATCAGCGAGGTCTTTAGAGCCGATAAGGGTGATTGAGGTAAGGAGCAGTGCTGGAATGAAAGGGGGGGGGGAAGATCCCCAAGAAAACCCGATGACCAGCGGCATCGCCCGGTACGATTCCCACATGCGAAAATCCGGGGGGTGACCCGGCCGGGGATTGAACCTGCACCATGTTGGTGGAAGGAGAACCGGCTAACCGCTCAGGATTTGATGTCTGCGAAGCAAGTCTATACAACAGAGAAACCAAAACATAACTATCTTGACGCTGAGTAACTTGCTTGACAAACACATCGTCCTGTTTGGCAACATCAGCACTAAGTCCTCCAATATTCCTAAATGTGTTCCTCGGCATGTTACTCAGTGTCAAGAAAGTTGTGTTTTGATTTCTCTGTTGTACAGATTTGCTGTGCAGGGTATGGCATCTAATCCTGGTAGCGGAATTTTGGAAATGTGCCTTTTCCGTAGGTCCCATAATAGCCCGGCCCCTTCATATGCTTATATTAATCACATTGATGTTCGTGATATAATANCGAGAGTACTCACCGTGACGGGGACGTTGAAGCCGTCGACGAGGCTGACGAGGTAGTAGTCGGGGCCGGCGGGCCCCGTGAAGGTGAACTCTGCGAGGGTGTTGGGCGGCGTCCCGGGCGCGCCCCGGCACTGCACCCGGCCGCAGCCCCCGGTCTCGCAAGGTCCTTCGCCGGCCAGGCCGAACACGCAGCCCGTGCGGCCCCAGAAGCGGCCTGCCCAGTCATCCGCCACCGTCACCCGGATCTGTACACACACACACACACACACACACCGCACGTGAAAACAGGAACGTGCACATATTGTGTAGCAATACTAAATGATACGTTGCTAATATATTTATTCCACTGTTTGAAACGAGGTGTGCTCCCAGTAATGTTTCCGCCGCAATGTAAGCGTATCTTCATTCTGGATCCTTCCAGAGGGCATGTTTTGCACGACAACCTTCTCCCATAACGCGCAGTGGTTGGTGCCGCGGTTGGCCTACATTCTGAGCATGTGTTAAAATTTCGTGACACGATATCTGTGGTAAATTTATAATATCTACTCAAAACGCAGCCATTTAAACGTTACGTTTCAACTGTATGTCCAATAAACAGTACGACTTGCCAAACTTGTCAGCTAGAGTGTCGGATTTGCAACATGCAACTCCTATCTTATGTTTTCCTGCGCCGAAGGTTTAACTTCTAGCTAATTTTTAATTTAAATTGTATCTCAGAAGATTGCATTGTAATACGTGGCAACTGCATGCCATATTTCTTAGAAACATCTTTCACGAAATTTTAATAGATTGGGCAGGTATTTTAAGCTGAATCCTAACATACTATTGTTAAATTTTTTTGTGATTTATGCATTTCAAATATAAAAGTTAAATTATTGTACGTCATTTATTGCATAAGGTAGCAACTTTTAAAAACAAATGTACACCTTTTTCTGACTATAATATTCAATATCGCGTGCTAAAAGTGTATCAAATAATTGTAACCCCTTGGACTCCCTTAATTATGTTATTAAATGCCCTAATTGTAGCTAAATACCCACATCGAAAACAGAAAATCGGTTTGTGGTAGTGTCGAGAATTTGGCCGCGAAGTTCACGTGAACACGTCAGTGTCAGCGGATAATATTTTCTTTGAGATATGAGCATGAAATGTAAGCAACGACAGGAATACCTGGATTTTTATGCCTTAAATGCACAGACGTAGACGACACATTTTGTTCGGCACTAAAATAAGCTCGCTTGCACATCAGAGTCGCGAGATATACTTCCTTGAAAATGTTCGCCCGTGCCTGATATTTCCGCCGGTCGCCGCGGCCCCCCACCCGCGCATGGCACATGCGCTGCGCCAATTCGGAATCATGCGCTCCTGTCGTAATCGAATACCTTATCGAACTATGTTATGCTTATGTAAATCGCGTCATTTGTCACGAAGTTACAGCGTCGGAACGGATTGACCATACAAACGTGTGACATCGCCGTTTCCGTCACGACGCGCGATTCTCATCCACATTTCCCCTTATTGGACCGATTTACGTAGAGTAAGAAATAAGCGGAGTGGAAGTTGCCCGTGGAGCGAATTATATTATAGTCTTTTCCCGGTATCTTCACACTTTTAGAATCGAACCATTGAGAAATCACCGCATGTATGACGCGTTTGGTTGTTTCCCAAATACGTCACGTATCACAAGCGCTTTATACTTCTGTTATCATTAAAGTGCCTTATTTTTGGTTAAATTGAACTCTCACTTACAAAAAAATTATAGCGAAAATAGGTATGTTGGTAATACCTAGTAAGAAACATGCAAAATATTTCGACTAACAACTGAATGCGCACGAATGCGGTGCGTTGTCCCTTTGATGTAATTTTCTAAGACTTGGTTAAACTTTGTTTGCACGAGGCGGAGGAATAGTCTGACAGTGGAACTTTATCAGGGCTTCAGGAAAGTTGGAAGTAACCAAGAATGGTTACTTTGACTTCCCCCGCTACGCCCGGCTAGCGATGCTCGCGTAATTTGGACCCAGATTAGCGGGGAAGCGAATGAGAATCACGCCTCTGGTGCCCACGTGTCAGTCTGATTATGAGGACGTTATTCGCGCCAAAAACATGTATATAGGCTGTTCAAGGTTAATTAAACACTTTCGATTGAAACTTTTGAAGAAAAAAAATACCACTGCCCGTACGTGCATATATTTTAACGGTCCCAGCGACCGGCATGCATTACAGTACATTTGGCAATGACAGAGAGAATTAAATTAAACGTGTTAGGTAGAAATTTGTGAATACTGAAACTATTTCTTTTGCTTTGTGTTTTTGTAGATACTTATAGGTGTGATAACTAGCAGTTTTGTCAAATATTTAATTTTTTGGTTTAATCGTTTCACAGTTTCACTTGTCCTACGTATGAATTAAGTGATAAGGCCCATGGTAATGTTTGTTGTGCATATGGTGGAATAATACTCTACGTGCATATAAGTAGATCTGAGCAGGGCTTTACGGCGCCCGTCTACCTGGCGCTTGAACTGCGTTGCAGAGTGTTCGAAATACACGTTTTTCAACGAAACTATTAAGCGTGCGTCCAACGTGTTGATCTACGAAAAGAACACACACTTAGACGAGAGCTGTTAAGTACTTTCAAAATATCACGTACGTTAGAAACATCAATTCAGAGTACTCCAAAACCGCTGAAAACGGCCTTTCCAAGGCGCTGTAGCTCAAAATGCACGCATCAGATACATACAAAACTACTATAGGCGCCTGCACTGAAACTTCCTAAAGACTTCCCACTAATAAAATAATATGGTCACCACTGAAAGTCCCATAGGTACACGCAGCACGACGAGAACACTGCACGCCAGTTCATAGCATTGCGCTTAGCGCAATGCTATGGCCTTAAAGGGAGCTCAGTTCACCTACCGATGTTTGCATGGTCGGAAAGGCGGGCAGCGGCGGGCGAACCGAGACGAGAGAGAGTTGCGTTCTGCAGGCAGCCGCGCTCCGTGGCGGTCGTGATTGCTCGTGTGCGATGGGCGGGAACAAGGAATGTGGTAGGGGAGGGGGTATGGAAGACCTTCGGTCCGTCGCTCGGGCCGTGATTGCAACTACGCGGCTCTGCGCACGTCGCCACCGTAGTCCTTGCTGAGTCTTGAGGGTCGCGGTTCCCTTCCTGGGAACAAACTCGCCCCTTCTGCAACTGTTGTGCTCGCCCGAGGCCCGGTAGCGATAAGGGCTACACTGCCGCGTGCATCAAGTGCGCCGTCGCCGCTACGCGCAGGGCTCTGGGCTGGCGCGCAATGTTCTCGTCGCGCTGCGTGTACCTATGGGACTGTAAGCGGTGACTATTATAATATTATTGGTGGGAAGTCTGTAACGAGGTTTGGTGCATGCCAGTCGAGTGCTTCTGTATGTATATAACGCGTGCGTTTTGAGTTGAAGCGCTTCGAGGAAAAAAAAAGCCCAACGTTCGGGTGTTCGGAAATGGCGTTTATGTTGTGAGTGGTGTCTTGAAAGTAATCGACAGGTATTGATAGTCTGAAGTGTGTATTCTTTCCGTAGTTCAGTACGTTGGACGCTCGTTTGATTGAAGTCCACGTTGTTTTTTTTTCCTTCTAACTGTGCAACGCTGGGTAGGTGGGCGCGAATTGGGTTGTATCGTGTTTGTAATACACGGTTTTAAAACAAACTATTTCACGTTTGCACAATCCGTTCGTTCACGAAAAGAAATAGCACTACAGACTTGGGCGGAATACAACTTTCGACAGATCGCGCCCATTGTAAACGCTATTTCAAACCTCTTCAACAAGGCCAAAAACGACATTTTCAGTCTGTTACAACTTAATATATCCTGGGGGTGAATCCCTGCGAAACTAAACTAGTATAGGGCCCTGCATTGAAATTTACTGCAGACTTGCCATCAATAAAATAGTAGTGTCTCCGCGTACAGTCCCACAGGTACACGCAGCACGACGAGAACACTGCACGGTGTTCAGTGCCTTGCGCGTAGTGGCGATGACGCACTTAATGCACGCGGCAGTGTAGCCCTTACCGCTCCCGCGCTTCTGATCTTCGACCGTGGACATCTTCACATAGACGGGCCCCTTAACGACCCCAGTTGGCTGGCGTATGAAGTGTGTTTCAAAGGTTTTTGATAAAAATAAACGTGACTGCCGGTCCACCAAGTTTCTTCACGATGGTTCTCACATATTTCGTGTGGAACTCCTAGGATGATACTGTCGTATTTTCATAATTTTAAACAGCTGGGAACCACGTGCCTTAGAAAACGAACACTCGGTCAGATTTTCTGACGTTTCTAGTGCTCTAGCGAACTGAAGCTACTTTTAAGTTGCCACGTTCCGACTTTTTTTTACTGATTATCGCCGTATAAACGTAAGGGTGAACTGTTGTCTATAATAGAACAGCTATGTAATTTATAAACTAATTATTGAGGCATCCATTAGTTCTTGAGGATCGTACATCTTGTAATGCTAATCCCGTGAGAGGTGTCAAGTGTCGTAGCTTTTGGACTGGAATATGATGCCTTGTATATCGGACCAGGAAGACGCCCTCCTTGCAGATTTTTTTCAGTGTGTTAAGGAGAGTGGCNCCTTGTATATCGGACCAGGAAGACGCCCTCCTTGCAGATTTTTTTCAGTGTGTTAAGGAGAGTGGCTTACAGTAGACTGCAGTGCTACATGGCAAAACATGCACAACTCATTGAAAAGTGCCAGAGTTATCGGAAACGTACGGTAAACATGCACTGCTATTGAAAAGTGCCAGAGTTATCGGAAACGTACTGTTACGCTTGGCCCCGTTGAGCAATGCTAGCTAAGCAGAAGTAGTAAAGAGGCCAGAGACGCGCTTCGAGGATTGCAACAACGATTACGCAAAGAGGGCACAGAAGTGCAAACACCACACGGAGAGTGATTGCGGCAACCGGCATGGAAATGCGCACAGGACGCGTGGCCTGCTGATCTAATGGCATTTGGGGTAATTAGAACAAACCCGCCTCCGACACTCAACGGGAACCAATCAGAGTGAAGTACGTCGATACACACGTGGGAGGGCGAGAAGAGTAATATAGTTGTCTGCGACCTAGAGAGGGGCTGTCTTCGCCGAACTTCCTACCAGACCACAGCGACACCAGAGGGCGGTGTCCGTCAACCGACTCCAGGGGACGAGGCTAAGGGTGAGTTCCTTCTATCAATGTAATCTTCCTCCTAACCACTTTCCTCCGTCCATCCCTCTACCTCTACCGTTGGACAAGTCTATAATACCAGTTAACTCGATGTATAACTTATTCAACAAGTATAAAGTAAAGTCTCTATTAGTATTTATTGTATTTACTCTTTTATTCTAAACTTAACCTAATTTCCTTATCTTAACCTATCTGTTATATATACTAAANTATTTATTGTATTTACTCTTTTATTCTAAACTTAACCTAATTTCCTTATCTTAACCTATCTGTTATATATACTAAAATAACCGATATAACAGTACGGTAAACATGCACTGCTATTGAAAAGTGCCAGAATTATCGGAAACGTACGGTGTCTGTTGCGTTCGCAAGAGGAATGCACTCACAGTGGCTACAAAAGGTATATTGGTCTGTGAAGGCAGTTGCGGTATAACGGTAACATCATTATGTACTTTAATGTTGTGTTGTTTATTTCATTCGAACACTGTAAGAGTATTGGTACGTGTCCTGTAAACTCAACAAAATCGAGTCAGCGACGTGGTTTTCAAGCAGATCAATAATGTTGACAGAAGCAAGCGGCTCTGGACGCCACACAAGTATTGTTCTCGAAAACATATTGCCGTTAACCCGTGCTCCATAAGACAAACCTGTCTTTAACTTTTGCTATGTACAGTATATGCGTACCAGTTAGTGATTTGCGTGGCACGGTTTTTTTTTTCCTTTCGGAAAGGATCTATGGGACGCAAATCAAAACAAACAACCGAAGAGGAATGGAGAATTGTAGTACATTTACGTAGAAAAGAAAAGTTATTCAAGGATTTAATGAAACTATTGGTAGTAATAGGTCTTCCGTTAAAAATATTGTGTACAGGATCACAAAAACCAAAAAGAATGCAAAATGCACCTAGAAGTGGCAAATTGCACGGAAAGTATCCAGATACCCTAAACTTAGTACACAAAAGATAGCAATGGAGGAATACGATAGAGGAATATGAGTGTCAGCTCAAACCATAAGACATGTGCTCCAAGACAGTGGATATGGGATAAGAACAACTCTTATAAAACTGTACATAAGTAAGGATAATAAAAATATGGGGATGGCATACGTTCAGGCACGTGGATATGATACGTATGAGCAGTGGAAGAAAGTTAGTTGTACTAATAAGAGTAAGTTTAATATTTTCAGGTCAGATGGACGAATAATGCTGGGGCGGAAAAAGAAGTCCGAACTTGCAGGAGAATAATCTGACGGCCAGTGTGAAGCATAGATGAGATTCCGTGATGGTTTCGGGTTGTACGAGCGGTGTGAGTGATTTGTGTTTCATTGAAACCACAGTGGATCACAAGGTGCCCATCAGCATTCTACAACACTCATCTTCCCATAATGTAAAACGTTTGCCTCCTTATAGATTACATATTCACCCAAGACAACGACCCCAAGCACACAGCCTAGAACACCATGCTGTGGTTGTTATAAAATACCCCACATTGGATGAAGACACCCCCACCACAGTCTCCCGAAATCAACCCCATTGAGGATTTATGGCAACAATTTGAGGAAAACTTTATATTTACAACAAAGTGACCTAATAAATTCCTGTAGACGCGAGTGGGGTAAGATATTGAGCGAAGCGACAGAACTCTTGGTGAGATTGATACCAAGGAGATTATCTGATATTATGGAGAGGAAAGAAGAACCTACGAAGTATTAAAGACTGAAAATTCCCAAGAACATTATTTACCTTAATACATACCAATACTTATTTGTGGTCGGAGAGACACGATTGCTTTCACTTGCACTCACTTTCAGTCTATTACAAATGAACTAATAAATACTCTGAAAGGATAGTGCATACCTTTATTATTAATTTGATTTGATTTAATATTTGGTTTTATTAACAATCTGACACTTTACAGAAATGAGTACATGAACGGTAACAAGTTATACATGCATTCCAGCCAGAAAAGGCTCTTCTACAGAATTGGTTTCATAGGAGTCATTGATAACTGTAAGAAGAAAGAAAACAATGATTAGTTAAACAATCAGGGGAAAAAATCTCCAAAACCCCAAGTGAATAAGTAAAATTAGAAACTAAACAAACCTACATTGATACGGTAAACAGTAGCTATGAAACGGACAGAGAGGAAAATATATCGTGGCGGGCAACGCCCGAACCACAGGGAATTCGGGGGGGATAGTATAAGTTAATAAGAGGATGTGGCGGGCAAGTCGCCCACAACCGTAGGTTTTGCTGTATAAAAAACGTAGGGAAGTGTGAGTAAGCGGGTAGTTTGCGTGTGTTGCGGCGGACAAGGCGTCCGCAACCATTGGTGTAAATGTAATACATATAAAGGTATTAGAAAATTTGATATCCAGGAATGTTAAAGGTGGTGACACATGGCATGAAAAGTTAGAGTACTGAAATTCGCGTTGGATGGTCGCAACGACACAGCTCAGGCTGACTCCGCAGTGCGCGCCCAATCACCGAGCTCCTCGGCTCCGATTGGCCGCGCACCGCGGAAGGCCGTGAGACAAAACCAGAGCCCACCCTGGAATTTGACATTATTGTACCGCAAATCACAGCCGACATCAATTCAGTCCCGTGACTACTCGTCACTCATCGGAAACACGCAATCACACAACAGTAAACACGTACGATAAAATACAATTAAATACTATAGAATACGTGAATAGAAAGTAAAGCCGTAGCATAAACCATTCGATTAATAATTATACAAGTAGTAAAACGTAATACAAACCACAACCAATTGGCCACACTATATAGAATGCAAGGCTGAAACCAGAGGAGAATTCAAAGGGAAAAGTGTAAGTTAATAAGAGAATGTAGAGTATATAATGTAATGGCGGGCAAGGCGCCCACAACCTTAGGTATCGCTGTATAAAAGACTGAGGGAAGTGTGAGTAAGCGGGTGGTTTGCGTGTGTTTCGGCGGACAAGGCGGTCGCAACCTTTGGTGTAAGTGTAATATATATAAAGTTATTAGAAAATTTGATAACCAGGAATGATAAAGGAGGTGACACATGGCATGAAAAGTTAGAGAACTAAAATTCGCGTCGGATGGTCGCAATTTATTATTAAATTTCCTTCCAATTTTCCACCCTCACATTTCTAACTGTAGTCGGACCAATACGTTTTGTAGCCACGATAGATTATTCATACGCTTTTCAGCCACGAATTGTCTCAATTTTATGATTAATTATTTATGTTTAGTCTTAAGGAGATATATTCATTTTAAACTATTTTTTAACATTAATACCAATGTTTACTTACGTACAACTATTGTAATTATTATAATTGCCCTACTTGACAGAAGATTTCTTGCAATGTGTTTTCTGAAGCATCCCGAACGAAAGCAAGCTTAAATTTTGATTTTACAAGTAGGCGTTTATTACTTGATTTTGTGTTGTGCGTGTTGTACAATCGGGGCGCAGTGATACACTGGTAGCCACTGTAATTCTACGTTAAAGGTTTTTCAGGCATACGTTTTTTTATTTCAAACGCTGGCGGTTAAGCGGGGTAAATATCGTTAAGTGCGGCGCGTCGTGTTGGAGCTGACGAAGCTGATGTTGGCAGCTCGTCGGTTACCCCCAAAGCTCTTCCAAGGCCACTTCGCGCGCCGTCATGAGTCATGACTCGTTGCACAATGCACGAGCCGTCGTGCAAAATAGCGCTTGCGTAACGCCTAAGCCGTCCAGCCGCCGACATCAGCCCGCCCTCACACCTGCCTGCTTGCGTGCTTAGGACTACGTACCTGCGTCATCGGACTGCGTTGCAGTGTGTTTCAAGTACACCTCTAATTTTTGTATACCATTACATAGACGCCTAAGGGGCGTATCTGAGTTCGTGAGGGATCGAGGTCTTGAAGAACTAAATTTAATTTCTACTCTATTCACAGGGTTATTATTTACAGCATTGAAAACGTCTGTCTTCACTCTTACTCTTTTTAATTCCTTAGTGAGCGCAGTATTTAATGTCTATTTAAACTCTAAGTAACGTCCTTCTCAATATCGCTGTTTCGTTATAGTCAATTAACTCGGACATAATAGAGTGTAAACTCTTGTAACCCACTTAGCCATTAGGCCTTCCGGGTCTCCTTAATTAACTACTATCATTTCCTTGTCTTTTAGTTCATGTAATATTGTTGTTTATTATCTTGATATTTTAATTTAATATATATCTCACTGCCAGGGCAACGTTTAAACTTTGTAAATTAATTCGTTTATAGTATTTAAAATTTTGACACCCATTTATTAATGGCTTTGATTAGTTCAATTCTTCATATTATTGAAGCTATAATAATTAAAATTATTTAAAAATTGTTTAAGAAGCTTGGAAATCTCCAACAGGAGGAGCGGTGACTATTAGCCTGGTGTTAACCAGTTACCGCGGGGAGCCACGGGGAGGCTGTCACCCAGACCTTGCTCCTCCTGCGATCATGTTTAACATGTTTTTCTCTATTAAACGTTCTAAACCACAGTATACACAGAATAAAACATGTTAAAACTATATATTTCAAAGCGTTTGATTCGCTGATACCCTTTGACATATTAAAATTTCATTACACTTTGATCAATAAAAAACACATTCCATGTAATTATAAAATATATAAAATGTAGCTATAATACTAAAAACCTTAAAACCCTTAATACATTTGTTATAAAGCAATAACCATGTTACAATGTTAAAACTTCAAAACATTAAATAAACATGCTGTAGTATATGTTAAAACTTAGATATCCAAATTACATGTTATAATCTAATACAAATACAAAGTTTCGATCGTTACGATTCTTTCGACTATATAGTCGTACAAACCCCATGCTATTGCCCACAGAATTAACTCGGACAGAACGTGTGTTAATGATGAGTGTGTCTGTTGCATATTTGCAATGTCTTTCACTCGCGCATCTAGTCCGATAGTCCAGCCTGCCAGCCGCACTCTTCACTGCTTGATACTCGCAGTCGCATATTTCCCTTCCGCTGGTCACTTCTCCCGCCGCTCGTCGTCTATCGCTGAAACTCAGCCACCCATCCATTCAATAACTCCCTGCCCGGAGACCCGTCGCACAGTGTATACTCTGTTAGCCTTGACCTGAAAAATTCGACGCACTTCGAGTCATGGGGACAGAATCTAGGGAAGTAAACAACTAGAAAATTCCTCATCTAGACCCAGAAACTTAATACAACCGAGGTCAGCAGTACGCGCCGCAAAAGTATCATCGTGTCGGCTCGCTTTTTTGTAATAGATACGTGGTTCTTAATTTAGCGCGCGCCTGTAAATCAAAAAAATTTCATTGACTTGCCGCCGTTGCTATTATATAACTGCTGTCCTTTACTTCCACTCGCTTCCGTAGGATGCGAAGCAGCGAGCGTGTAACAATACCAAATTATAATCCATTCACGGTTACTTCACACTTTTCTGAAGTCCTGCTAATGTTCTACTTCCAGGATATTCTTCCGCCTCGTGCAAGCTAAGCTTAACTAAGTCTAGAAAATTACACCAAAGGACAACGCACCGAATTCGTGCGCACTCAGTTGTAATAATATTTTGCATGAGAACTATTCCTTACTAGGCGCTACCAACACGCGTGGTTAATTACGGGCTTTTTTTCCTTCATATTTATTATACATGTAATATTATAAATTATAAAGAAAATACAGTCAAACTACAATTTTAAGGAAAATAGGATACTTAACAGGTATAAAAGGCTTGTGATAAATTACATGTTTAGGAAATAACTAAACACGTCAGACATGTGGTAATTTTTCAAAGGTTTGATTAATAAAGTGTGAAGAAACAGTGAAATAGACTATACTTTACGTGCGTTGTAGGTGCTAATCTACGAAAAGAACACACGCTTGATAGTAGTCGTCGTAAGTACTCTCAAGATACCACGCACATTATAAACACAATCTTCGAGCTCTGCTACACAGCTGAAAACTACTTTCGTGATAAGGCAGTGTGAAAAGGGGCACTCGTCGGAAAAACACTAAAATAGTATAGGGACATGTACCGAACTTTGCTACAAACTTTGTGCTAATAAAAATGCTAGTATCGCCGCTTAAGGGTGCCTGTCACCAAAATATTCATTACTGTGTATTTGTAGAAAATACAGTTAAACTTGTGGACGTAAAAATATATTATACCTCATAGTATTTACATCATGGCATTTCAGAATCACAATTTGAAAGTTTGTGGGAGCTACAAATAAAGGAAAAAAAATTTTTACAAACAATTAATTAGTGTGACTGGAAGGTCATCTACCAATTAATTTTAAGGTATGCTTAGTATAATTCAGTTTACCAAAAATCGTAAATTGCTGCAAATAAAATTATGCGAACATGTCCTTATGTTTAGCAATTCGTAAAAAGTGTATGTTCCAGCCATTGTGTTCGTTTGTGCTTTCGTTCTTCGTCCAGTGTTTGTAATATTCTTCATGCTGTTTGTCCACCAATCCGTGTCGTGTCGTGACGTTTTTCTGCTGTCATCTGACTATATTCCTGCTCGGAATAATATGCGTGTTACATTTTCTTTGTGTCGTTCTGTTAGTTGTTCTCCGACTTAATTTCTTCTTGGAATTATATGCGAGTTACACGTTTGTCGATAACAGCAAACTCAGGCTCGTTTATTCCTATTTATTTTATTTGTATTTCTTAATCTAAGTTTTTTTTTTTTACCTAGTAGGTTTTCTGAGACTACATCGAAGTATTTTCAATGGTGTATATTAATAATTGTTCAAAGAATTATTTTGTAAATTGTGTGGAAACAGAGTTTTTAGAAACATGTTTCTAAGTCCGTGTTCTAATTATATTTCAGTTTTATTTGTTTGTAAAATTTATTTCGTATTCTTTTACTGCTTAAGTCGTAACGCCTCGACATTAACTGTCTAGCATACCATGCTACTATTATTTTCTTATATCGTAGTTCCAAAATTAAAACTCCATGAAGTCTTCATATAAACAACAATTATTCCCGAAAGTTGTTAGAAGGCCGTTTCAAATTTAAAATCAACAAAATAAAACAGTTATGACATTATATTACAAAACAAAAATTATGTCATGAAAAAATACTATAATATTCCACCAACTTGCTTTATGAAATAATTATTGTGAGTACGATGCACATTTGTTTATTCCAAAAATCGCTTGTGTGTGTATTTGAAAGTCTCAACCATGCAAAATTGTTATGACTGTGATATGTTAGCTTCAAAACGCAAATAGATAAACAAATACGGTTTCGTAAAAGAAAAATCGAGTACGTGTCACGTGATTTACATGTTTCAAGTCCGAAGGTAGGTCCCGTTTTTTTTATTTCCGTTTTTAATGTGCATGTTTGTGAAACAACCATTTTAACTCCTTTTCATTCCACAATCATTTTCAGGTATCAAATGTCTGGAACAGGCTACTTTACATTTGCGCGTGTCTAAGGTGTGCATACTTTTATGCGATAAAATATTACCAGTGAGAATCTCAAGAGGCGAGTTGACGATAGAACGACGGCACGCCAATCCAGTGCCTTGCACATAGAGGCAATGAGGCATGCAATTCGTGTGCGTAGGCCGTCCTTAGTGCCCCCACGTTTCTTGGCCTCTGACACGTTAACTACCTCCACCCAGACGGCGCGACGCCTGCAGCGCTAATTTTTTTTAAGGGGATTCTCATCACACGCAGAACATGTCTAATTCTGCTGGATGGCTGACTGCGAAATGCTTGGCGTCCTCCTGCAATGTAAGAACAGCAGTACTACAGAAGCTATCGGATTCTCTCTTTCCCACTACTTCACCGGCTCGCATCATGTTGCTCCCACATTTTATACATTCCATTACTCGCCTGAAGGTGTACAACATCATTGTAATAACCAATTTCCCCGAAATTTACAACTATGAAAAGGGGGATAGAGCTAGAAGGTTTTTTATTACGATTGTAGCAGTGCTTCTAAGGAGTCAAATTCAAGAAATATCCAGTAGGCATTTGTAGACAAAAATAATCTATTATGGCCGAAAAACAGCTGTTTTAATTACTAACCAAACACATCGAAACATAACATTCTAATAATAATGCTCATTTCAATTGTTAACCTAAACATTTGCCATTGTTTGGCCATCAAGATAATTTTCTGCGTGAAGTATTGTGCTTGTCATTGCGCCCGTTGCAATAGTCTACCGTGCATAATGTGTGTATAGGCCGTTTACGGTTAACGGAACAATTTTGAAACCAACCTTTGGAAAATGTATTTATACGCTTACCTGACGACATTTTGACGGTCACACTGGCTGGCATGCGGCCAGTAAAGTTGGTAACGACGGAGGAAAAGTAGTCACAGATGTTTCCATGACTTTACGTTTAATTGATACTGTTGGGTAAACACTGGAATTATTTCTTTGTTTTCTGTTGGTTGATTTAATTCATGGCCGCATAATAATCGGCAAATTTGTAAAACATTTACTTTCCTAATAATTACACAGTTTCACTTGACCAACGAGTGAACGAAGTGATCATGGCAATGTTAATTTCACATATGGTGGAAGAACACACAATGTGCATGCAAGTCCCAGGTTTTAAACAGGGCTTTCAAAAGTTCAAAGTTGACCGTGAAACAGTCTTTAAATGTGATGAATTATCTGAAGTCAGAGAGTTCCCTCCGCCGTCTGTGTGGTCTCACGCAGTCGTAAATGTTCTGCTTCGCCGCTGCGCTGCAACCACAATGTGTAGCACACGGCCACGTTAGCGTCGACTGTCCGTGACGGAAGACGTGTTTCCGCGACCGCTAACCGTTTCAACCGTTTGTAATAACTGCGCTCCGGCGTAACCACAAGTTAACATCGAAAGACGTGCTTTAACGTTTTCGTCGTAACCGTAATCGATTGCACGAGTTCATGACTTTGCCGCGTTCAGGCTACCATTATTCAGTCGCGTGACCGAGCTGGGTGTCGCAGCAGGAAACCTTCGCACTCGTTTGGAAGTAACTTTGTTCAATTCCCGCTCCGGCCTTTCTCGTTTCCGTTTTCCATGGTTTCCCGAATTCACTCCAGCCGAATGTTGGGATGGTTCCTTACTGCAGGCCGTGGCAGATACTTTTCCTGTTCCCGCTTATCTGATCAACTCTTTCCGTCTCTAATAACCTCGCCGTCGACCAGACGTTAAGCCCTACCTACGTATTTATTTTGATTTGATGTTGTTCATACTTGTAATTCTTATTTTGTGCGGCCAAAGGAATCTGACGACTGCACTCCATTGTTGTGAAAACACAGTGTGCCCTTTTTTTTATGTGACTTTTTCGCGCAGTACACCTCAAGCGTCTCTGACAGTCTCAGTATTTTGTGTTTTAATACCTAAAGTCAGTCAGTGCATCTTCAATTTATCTCAGACTAAAAATACATTTGAAACAAGTGCTGGAATGTGTTTTGATGCTTACCAAAATAGAACCATGAACAAAGCATTAGTCAAGAAAAGATCGTGGCTGGTTTTTATATATCGGATATTACAACTCGTGGAGACGGAAGTTAAGGGAGGGTCGTACTGATGTGTAAAAATTCACATAACCTTCGAAAGTCCGAAGTCGGTCGTGTGTATGGTCGGGTCCTTGATCACGATCAAATAGCAAACAGATGAACCAGGCCATAGTCTCAGCAAATTATACTATTATAAGATATTATTTTTTACCTCCAGGGCTGTTATTAAACTAAGAATTTCAATGGATATATATGTATTAGTTTTTCGTTTGTTAATTACCGTCATTACGAAATTATCATTTCATCTCGAAACACCTTCGTATTTGGTTGCAACATTTTCTTCGTGTAATGTCACTGTCAACATTAACGCGTGCTTCTGACCATCATTGATAAAAAATACATTTTAAATTGTAATGTATGATTTTTGAATATGCAGTGAGACTGTGGTACAATCGAAACATTGTTTTAATTATTTAAACATAATTTCACATCCGAGGTGTTTCAGGATGAGAGAAATACGTCTCAGGATTTTCAGCGTAGGTTTATCTACACAGTCGAATCACATTATTATGAACACCTGCTAGTATCCAGAATAACCGCCCTTCGCAGCACGGACAGCAGCTAGACGAGCTGGCAGTGACTCAGTCAGGTGCTGATGTGTCTCCAATGGTATCTGGAGCCATGCTGTCTGCAGTGCGTCCGACGACTGTTGAAGGGTGCGTGGCGGAGGAGATAGACGGCGAACACGTTGACCGAGGTGGTCCCACAGATGTTAAATTGGATTGAGATCGGGGCTGTTTGGAGGCCAGGGAAGAACTTTGAAGTCTTGATCGTGCTCTTCCAGCCACGTGCGGACACTTATAACCGTGTGGCGAGGTGCATTATCATACTGGAAGATCCTATCCTCTCGAGGAAAGACAATCATCAGATACGGGTAGGCGTGATCGCCGAGGATTGATTCATAACGAAATCGATCAAGAGTGCCTTACACACGGATGATGGGACCTAGAGAATACCACGAGAACCTTCCCCAGACCATATTACTGCCCCCACCGCCTCGTGTTCGTCCAGCATGGATGCAGGATGTCTGTTTCCCGACGTTTCTCGCCGGACACGGTGACGTCCATCCGTTCTATGCAGCTGAAACCGTGACTCGTCGGAGAAGGTTACCCTTCGCCAATCAGCAGTGACCCGGTCGCCATACTGTCGAGCAAATGCCAGTCGTTTTCGTCGATGCACCTGTGTTAGCATGGGTGCAGTCACCCTCCGTCTACTCTGGAGCTCCATTCGCAGAAGGGTTTGCTGAACTGTTGCGGTAGACATGTGTATGGATGCCCCCTGGTTCATTTGGGCGGTGAGCTGTTCCACTGTAGCCTGTCTGTTGACCTTCACGCACCGTCTTAGTCGACGTTCACCTCGAATATCAAATACGCTTGGAGCTCTGCAGTTTCCGCGACGGTTATTCCTAACGGTGCCATCCGTCCACTCACGATACACCTTTACCACAGAGGCACATGGACAGTTCACAAACGTCGCTGTTNTAGCTGTTTCCGAAATGCTGCCCCCCTCGGCCCGAAAGTCGTTGATCATCCCTTTTTGCAACTCTGTTAAATCGCTTCCCTTGCCCATGACAGCAGGAAGCGCACTGTGTACAGTCAGCCTGTCGGACGTATTATATACCCGCTTCACCAGCTCACATCACGGACCATATGTCATGAATGGGCTAGGCGCTGTAGTTGGCACTTCTAGCAGGTGGTCATAATAATGTGATTCGAATGTGTATACGATTAGGCTATAAAATAATAGGGTCATGATTTCAAGAACGCCGAACAGTACCCGCCATGTATGCATCTCTCGAGGTGACATTTCTCCGCAAATACAACGCTTTTAGGTTCCGCAGTTTTTGCACAGGCACACCGCAGGATCTGTTTTAATGTGGTTTATGCTGCATATGAAAGGAAAAATGTATGTATTTTGTAACATACTGTGACATGGCCGCCTGAGTGGCGTATCTGAGTTCGTGGAGGATAAATGTCTTAGAAATCAAATTAAGGTATTTCAATTTTATTAATTTCTTCACTCAGCTATTATTTGCAGCATCAAATTATCTGTGTCCACTATTACTCTTTATTTCACAGTCAGTCTATATGTTGCCATTATTTGTAATGTATTTCACGCAACCAGTCCAATAGTCCAGCCTGCAGTCTTACTTTTCACTGTTTTGATGTTCGCACTTCGCAGATTGTCCTCCCGTGGGTCACTTCTTGCGCCACGCGCCGCGCGCGTTTCTTCTCGCTAGTCTTATATCGCTGAAACTCATCCATTCAACAACTACTCCCGGCCCGGAGGTCCGCACAATATTTATAGACTGCTAGCCTTGGCCTGGAAAGTTTGACGAACCCCGAGTCATGCTGACAGAATCTAGGTCAATAAACCACTAGAAAATCCCTCAGGTAAATGCAGAAACTCAATACAACCAGGGTCAGCAGCGCGCGCCGCAAAAGGGATTATCGTTCTGGCTCGCTTTTTGTAACAGATACGCGGTTCGCTCGCCTATCATTAAAGACATTCCATTTACTTGCGGCCACCGCTATCATATAACTATTTTGTCCACTTCCACTTGTTCGCGCGGGATGCGAAGCCGCGAGCGCATAACAATACTTTTGTGAAAAGTTTGGTTTTGCATGTAATACTTCTTAATGAGTTCGGGTGGTATACTCCATTGGAAGATGCTCTACATCTGCCTTACATCTCGGTGCCATATGCCATGTTGAATTTTCTGTTTATGTTTCGTAACTTTCTTTTCAGTTATACAAATCTCTTCAAATGTAGTTGCTCCTCGCGTTATCTGGTAATTGTTAAACGGCCAGAATCTCTTTATAATTGAATCATTATACTGCACTTATTAACTCACAGAAGATCAGAAATTATGTTTGTCCTACAGCGTGATGTATATTGCCGGATAAGTATGGTTGTAGTTGCGACATAAGTGCCCCTAAATAACTGAAATAGGCTATAAGCTATTCACGGTAAACTGCGAGCACTTTTGAAAGCCCTGCTTAAAATGTGTTCGTATGCACATGGTGTATTCTTCCACCGTTTGTAAAATTTTATTTTGTTATACACCTGATCAAATTATTCATGCGCCGATCATGTTAAATTGTGAAATTATTAAAATAAGTACATGTGTTAGACATTTGCTAATTCTTACAGTTATACATATTAACAAAACCAGAAAGCAAAGTAAATAAATTTTGCATTCACCTATGGTTAGCTAGTAGTTTTTTAATTCAACGTTAACACATGGAACTACTTTCCCTCCGTGCACCTGCTGGGTGCAGGCCAATCAATGTGCCCATTAAAATATACGCAGGTTGATGGGGCAGTGACATTTTTAAAAGGTTGATTTATAGACTAATGATGAGGTAGACCGTTTATTCGTCTTCTGCGCATGTGCCGAACATTGACCTACCCCAAACGTACACAACTGTCAAAGTCGCATGGTCAACTACGATGTACGTGTTTGTTTAAATCTTGATTTTTAAACGACAAGCACTATTATATTAATAATTTACTCTCACCAATTTGACTTTAATCTAACCGCATTCCAAATTGGTTGGAGGCAGTATACAAACATCTCAAAGCACCTGTTTACTAAACAGTGTTCTGACCTCTAATCCAATTCACGTTGTTTTTGTTGGTCGTTTTGGCAGAAAAACAGTTGAATGTCGGGACGCGGAGACTGGCTGTGCGCAGCCATCGAGATCGGTTTACCTCATCTTTAGTCCACGGGTTGATTTGAAAAGTACTCAGTTGACCATGACCAGCCTATAAGAGCGAGTGAGTGAACTGACCGTGGTGCCGGGCGGCATGGTCCAGCCCCCGGCGTAGACGGGCGCATGGCCCGGCCCGCCCAGGGACGCCACCCACAGCGTCTGTCCCAAACTGTTGTGGAACTCGATCTGCTTGGCCGCCGCCGTCACCAGACACCCAGCCGCCACGAGCACCGCTGCCGCCCACATGCTGTCCGCTGCAACACGCGTGCCACCAGTTAATAGTCCGTTCACGGCTACTTCCCAACTTATCTGAAACTCTGCTGATATTATAGTTTCAGGATATTTCTCCGCCTCACGCAAGCAAAGCTTATTAAAGTCTAGAAAATTACATCAAAAAGACAACGCGCCTCATTCGTGTGCTCTCAGTTCTTGTGCAAAATATGACACTATATCTTACTACGTATTACAAACACGCCTATTTCCTGCTAGTTGTTATACAGGATGATTCTAAAATCACGGGACAAACATTGAGGGGTGGTAGAGCTCACTAAAACAAACAGTTATTGTATAGGAATATATGGGCGGAAGTGACGCGTTGAGGCACAAACACAAAAACATAACACATTAACGAAAACATAAAATGTTCATTAGCAGCATACTTAACGAGTGATTCCGTACAGAAAATGTTAAAACAGCTGCTGGAAATGCATCCACCAACAGTCACGCATGCTTGGCGACCTCTACATATGGCGTGATTGGCTGACAATGGTGGCGTACGTGAAATACCCGGCGTATTTGAATCTGTTCGCCAATCACTCCACCGACGCTACCAAGCTTACATTACTGTCGTTGGTAGCAATTTTGAGCAATTATTATAAGCATTTCTGCAAAAAGGCATTTAGCGGCGACGTTGTAAATAAACAATGTGTTGCATTGCATGTGTTATTTTTGGGTTTGTGCCTCAACGCGTCACTCCCGCCCAAATATTCCTATACAATAATTGTTTGTTTTAGTGAGCTCTACCACCCCTCAATGTTTGTCCCATGAATTTAGAATCACCCCGTATGTATTAATCATAAGTGAAATAGTATCGATAGTTCAATTTAACTTAACATAAGTTACTACACTACGTATAACATTTGATTCAAAATGTGTGAAGAAACCGCGAATAGTGTGTACAGGCACACGTCCTAGCCGATTAATGAACATGGGGTAGGTAAGGCTAAGTTGGGTTGAGAGATTTGAACGGCTCTTAACCACGAGGTCTGGGGAGCCGATGAGGGTGAAATGAGGTGAGAATGGAGCAGCGCCGAAATGCAAGGGCGGGGGAAAACGGGAGATCCCTGAGAAAACCCGCAGACGAGAAGTATAAGTATCCTGGATAGCTTTAGGTTGACATCCGCTACTGGCATCTGTAGAGTGTTTCAACAAAAAAAAATCTAATTTTCCCCTAGCTATCTTGTAGATCGGGAAGCAGAATTCGACACACCCCTTCGATGGCACCTTTGATGAAAGTACATTGAATAAGAAGGATACATGACAAACTATAGTGAAGACTCGCAACTTCGGTTGCCGGTTGCGATGGATTGGCACGGAAACGGACCGTGCATTTCTACGTCTTTGCAAAGCTTTAACACTAATAAAAATATATTCCAAGTTTTCTGTACGGCAAAGAAAACAATTTGTTTGAGGTTATGCTCTTCACAGTAACACAATATTGCTTTGATTCAAATATAAGTCTAGAGAAACATAAAAAGGGGGCATTTATTAAAAAGTAAAACTATGTGTGTTTTATAGCCAAGAAATAAGCATTCTTTTGGGATGATTTTGTTCACAGCAAAGTAAATTAGGTCGTACCAAAGGTGACGGTTCGGCGATATCCAGGGTTTTCTGTCGCACATTGTAGTTTTCAGCACGTAAATGTTGCTTCGTTGCAGTTTCGTAACTGTCGGGACAAGTACAGTGCTCCTGCAGACGTTTAATGCCATTCTGAAGTGCAGTGTTTCTTCAAATCTCTAATCTCAATTCCTTCCAAGAGTTTACACATTCTCGCCCATGGAACCATCTGACAGAACCTACTTATCAAAAGTAAATTGAACACAGTATGCCATAGAGGGGAGTCTGGTGAAGGCAAGTAACACGGAGGGTGCGGGTTCAAGTCTTGAAGTCGTCTTAGGTGGTTTTTTTTGTTGTTGTAAATATAACGTGTAATAAGAGAGAAGTAACATATCTTTTGATTATCATGGTTGTTTTTCAGAGCACAGATTTTCTTTACATTGTTACTGACATTGCCACAAAGACGTCTGCTGATCTATTATAACGGCAATGCAAGGTTGTATATGGATCAAGCAAAAACTGTGTTTGTGACACGCTTACTTTGCAGTGTTACGTACTTAAACAGCTTTTTTCTTTGCGGTAACAAATCACGTGGTCCGGCAAAGAAAGCGTGTTTACGGCGTGGTCTCGCGAGACGAGGGTACGCGAAGACCTGAGGCAAGTGATCGGAGATCACAAGTTTCACGGCTCAGGTGTGTGTGTGGTAAATTTGGCGGTAGTAATATTGCTTGTATTGTTTTCTCCTTTGCAATCAGTGACAAATGGCATCTCCGATTTTGTCACTGCAAGTGAGGCAACGTCGGCTTAGATGCTTAAGTGTTTCAACAAGCTTGCTAAATTGTATCATAAAATAGCATGACTGCACTATGTCTAAGGTGTGGACGCCGTAGTGCGTGGCTGTCTACACTGGGGGCATCAGTCAGTTCAAGAACTTACCGACAAGTACAATCTCGTTCATAAAAACGATAGTTCTGTACTACCGTTTTTTTTCTGCCATAGGAATGCATGTTTAAAACCGTATTCCATGACCATAGAACAAAATCAACAGTCGGGCATAAATTACCTGTTATCTCCGTTTTATAACAATACAGAAAGTCTAACTTAATTTGCAATAGTCCGCTTTACCATAATGCTGTAGGGAGACGAAGAAGGCTGCTTACCTGGACGAGAAGATGCGTTGGCGTTACCGAGGGGGTTCCGAACGACGACTGTGTGGTTTTCGCGCCCGGATCTCTGTTTTATACGCCTCCACCCGGCAGGATCCCTCGCAGGAGGAAGTGTCCTCGGTCGTGTGATGTGCTGTGCGCATAAGGTTGAAATTAACCCCGTCGTACTGGTGCGGAACGTTAACGCCCTATCCTAAGATTACCGCGCCCGAGCTTCGCACAAAAAAAAAAAAAAAGGAAGAGGTGTCGACGTGTATTACTACCGCGGACCGTCAAATTGGATGCCTGCCTAAGTGACAGTTACCGCGAGTGTAATTACTCGAGATGATAGTTTGTTTCACTTTGTCTCGAGCACTCCGGAAGGTCGTCGTGTATCATAACACGTTCGGGTGTGTAAATTCGCTTGGACCTTGACTTCCACGGCTGGTCTCTTGAGGAAGAAGGGGCGGGGGAGGTGTATCTAATCCCTTGCCAATCACGACTTTTTCGCCGACTCCCGTGCAGAGACGCGTGTGCGAACTCTGTAATTACGAGATACTTTATATGTGTTCTCTAATGCCGGCGTGATTAGCGGCCCCAGAAAGGGCAGTGTTTTGTTGACTGATGTGGTTCTCTCTCGCCGAGTCGTGGCCATTTTTCTTTCGTCCAGCTCGTAAGGCGGATGCGGCTGAGCTGTCGGTGTGACGAATTGGTAAGGACTTGCAAAATGTCTCTTTATCTGGTGACCTGGTGGACTTGGCGCTCTTGACATGTCTGGTGAGATAGGACCGGTAACCATGCAAGAGCGTGGTGGGGCATAAATTAATTCTATAGTCCATTCATTATTACTTCCAACGTTTATGAAGCCTTGATGAAGTTCTACTTTCAGGCTACTCCTCCGCCTTATGCAAACAAAGATTAGCAAAGTCTATAAAATTACACCAAAGGGATAACGCACCGCATTTGCGCGCGATCAATTTAATAATGTTTTTTTTTTTTTTTGCACGAGAACTGTTTCTTACTAGGCATTACCAACACACCTATTTTCTTTCGGGTTTTATTCATATTAATTATAATTGAAATATCATCCTTTTTAGAGAAAACTTATTTAAAACACTGGTCACCCGGCGATTTTGTGACCCGCATCAAACTTGAATAACTCGTTATCAGCATTGATCTGCTAAGTCGCCGCTCGGTTACAACTTACGTTATATTTTGAGTTAATTTCTGCTTTGAAATATAATNTGCATTGATCTGCTAAGTCGCCGCTCGGTTACAACTTACGTTATATTTTGAGTTAATTTCTGCTTTGAAATATAATTGCTATAATTCCAGCCCATACTGGGTACATCCTCAGTGCACATCATGCAAAGCACTCAAATCGAATGCAAGTATAAAGTTGACTCTGAGTTGATTTTTAATCAATAAATTCCTTCGGCGTAGTGCCTGCTAAATGACCTGCTAAAAGACCAGAAGGGTCTTATTGATGGGTGTTATACTTATTTTAGGCAATCACCACCATATATCACGATCTTTGGAGAGGCATACATCTCTCCCAGATCCAGGCATACTAGCTTAACATACTTATGCAAACTCTACATTTTTTAATGCAATTTCTTGCGACAGAGATCGTCACCCAATGATAAGATTTTTGACATTTGTTTGGTTGCGTTCAATGTGCAAAGATGCGCGGTAGGGTTACTGTGGCGCTGCACATCGTTGCCATCGGGAAACACACGTGTGTTTAGTCTTCTACGTGCAGACTGGCGACGGAATGGTGAAGGCACGTTATGGAATGACGGCATTTGGAGGCCAGTTTTGGAAAGAATTTTCAAGTAAAGACAATCTTCATCACTGCTCGCAAATCGCAGACAAATTTCAAAACGTATGCTATCAGAATGTCGAGTTTTAATTTTTCCATGTCAAAACTTATTTAAGTGTCTTCAAAACATTGTCTACCTCGACGACTGAAAATGAGGAAAATGCACATAGTGGTGAACAACATTTATTAGGATCACTTTCTTTTTTGTCCTGTCCATTGGGTGATGGTGTTGCAGTTCTTTCGCAACTCACTTTAATTACTTCAATAACCGCTGAAACCATTCAGTCCAACTGCAGTACCTTTCTTTGTTTACAAGGTAGGCCATAGGTGGACATGTGACATGATTACAATACATTACATTCATTGGTTACATGCATTCAGCAGGTTTTTAGGACGGTAACAGCTGTGGCGATGGCAGATTCGGTATCGATACCGATCTTAATGTTATTTCAATAGGAATGAGCAGATTTCGGAACGTGTATCTGTACTCATGTGGTGGCGATTTCGGAGACGTACAAAATGGCGTAGCTAACGTTCTTTGTGTTCGAGAGGGAAGTTAGCGGGTTTTTGGAATAGGCGGCCTCGTTTATTCTTCGCTCGCGACTTCTATTGTAACTTTTACCATAAAAATTTTGTTTTCGTTTTTGAAGTTTTGTTTAGTTTCGTTGACAGTCTCAGCAAAACGTACGTATTTTCAGTATGTTACAGTAATTTATACATATATGTACGTATTCAAAAACACACAATATTGCTCTCAAACATTCCATCGTACGAAATACAAAGATTCAAAATAAAAATAAACTGTCTCCATATTCGCGTTGTTAAAAACTGAAAAATATATGTATTGCTTTACTTGTTATCTACCTCTGCTTTATTTTTTAAAACTAAATTAACTGAACAGTTATCAGTGAATCATATGCTTCGGAAACGGGGAGAATGCGGCAGTTAAAAACAAAGTATAATAGTGCGTGTAAACTTCCGGCCGTCGCTGATGCAACGCTTTGAAGGGNAGAATGCGGCAGTTAAAAACAAAGTATAATAGTGCGTGTAAACTTCCGGCCGTCGCTGATGCAACGCTTTGAAGGGGAAAAAAATGCATTAACCTGCGTTTGCACAATGATTGTGGGGAATGGGACAAGGAAGCTTCTCGGAAATGGGGAAANGAAAAAAATGCATTAACCTGCGTTTGCACAATGATTGTGGGGAATGGGACAAGGAAGCTTCTCGGAAATGGGGAAACTAACGCTTAGGTGCTTATGGCGGGGCGGGGTTGTAAAAAAAGTTGCCTTTAATAGCAATGCTGCCCTTTTTTACGAGTAAAGGCGAGCAGGTTATAGCGCAGACGGAAAATAAGGCAGGCACACCCCAGCACATAATCACCGGCGAAAAGAGCAGGATGGCCAAGGGAAGAAGAGGGTTATTAAGCTTGGTTCACATTTGAAATCATAACAGTAACCACAGAAAGCAAGTCGTGTGCACAGGAATTGACCGCCATGTTTGCGACCCTAATGATTCACAGCTGCGCTTAACAGGTCGTGTGCATGACATGTCCTGACATAGTGCATAAAGAAAATTATTATATTTCTTTCCTTATGCAGGCTTGTGAGTATAACTGCCAGTCAGATCAGAATATAAAATTTTCGACGAAGTCGTTTATGCATAATGGAAGAACAGGTATCTGCAGAACCGAAGGAATATCGCAAGTTATAAATTGAGAGAATAAACAGGCGACGGTGTACTATTCTCCGTTTCATATAACTTCAGTAAAAGTTGTCATATGTTGTGACCAACCTACAAAGAATGTAAACAGCAAAGTACTGTGTAAGGTGATGGTTGTTGCGGGATGCGTGTTATGTTGGCGGTCTTTGCGATGATTTTAGAAGAAAATAGTACTCGGCATTAAAAATTATACTGTAGAAATTGAATGATAATAACAACAACATTTATGGTTAAAGTTATGCAGACTAATGTGCAATTTTTTTGAGTTTTAGAGCAAGGGCTTTAAAATCACTTAGAAATATTATGGTAAAGCACGCCAACATTACGGTTATGTGAAAGGTCTCTACTATGATATCCACCCGCCCGGTGAAATGCCATTGCCATTGAGCTCTCTTCCGTCATAATTTCTCTATATGCGAGAATTCCTTGCTGATGGTGTCGGAATATTATATATGCGGTTAATTATGTTTGTACTTGCGTATTTCATTAAATTTAGTTCGTCGTAAGTGCCTTTTTGAACAGTCTCCTCAGTGAAATGAATTATCGACACATGTCTAGCGCTTTGTTATGGAGTTAGTTGTGTGCTGTGGTTCGCCATTTTGTTCGACCATCGCGAAGCGTGAGGGAAAAAGTATTTGCGTTGTGAAGATTAAATTTGTTGGTTTCAAGAAATAGCTCAAGTGTTTTGTTAATTGAACAAGTTATACGAAATAATTTATTTGCTCAGTGGCCGACAGAAGTGGTTTTAGTGAAGTAATTATCCAAAGCTCGTCACGTGTAAGTTTTGTGTTTTTTGTAAATAATGTTTTCTTAAATTGTTATTAGAGTATTTGAAATGTATTTGGCCTTTTAAAAAACCTTGTTTTACCCTAATTAATTTTATTGAAACTAACAATTTTTACGTGGGAAATTAAATTTACTGAAAACGTTTACATTGTGCATTGCGCACATCGGTATTGACAGTGACGTATTTCTTGCTTTTTATTCTTGCGGGGGGTTTTCGAATTTAGTTGGCCTAAACAAGCGCAATTTTAGTGTAGTTCATTATACACCAACGTTTGTAAAAAATTAAATACCAAGAAGGATACATGTGATTGAAATGAACTTTATACCACAGATTAGTTACATGACAATACACAATTTGTTAGGATTACAGAACTGTGCATGATCTCTGTCATTGAGTATTCAGTATGGTGTGAAACCCCAGCGTGCTGAAATCAGAGCCCCTAAACGTCGTGGCATGGGATCAAAGAGGACCTGGATATGTTCCTGGGAATCTGCCTCCACACGGTTTATATGAGAGTCCACAAAGTATCAACAGTGGTTGCTGGAGGTCCGTGACGAACAAGTCTCAGACCACAACCATATCCCAGATATGTCAGGTGAACGTGCAGGCCAGGGAAGCAGTGATACCCGTCGTTCATTCCACGCCACATTTCTCGCCACATGTGGCAGGGAATTGTCCTGAAATATGGTATGTGGAGTCGCCTGAAGGAGAGGCAGTTCCTCGGGCTCTAAAACCTCCCTGATGTAGCTGTTGCTGTTCAGATTGCCCTCAATACGTAGGAGTCGAGATCGCATGTTGTGTCCAATGGCGCCCCACGTCATCACACTTGGAGTTTGTTCGTTATGCCGCTCCACAGTGCAGACTGCCAGATTGAGGTCACCACGTTAGCGTCTAACACTTATGCGGCCATCACTGTAGGACAGGTTGAAGTGGGACTCGTCCTAAAACACTACATTTTGCCACTCAGCAATATCGTTCACGTTTTCTATCCACTGGTTTCACACACACATCACTGTCGTAGCAGAATGCCTTGTACGAACCGAAATTTCACGGTATGACAAATCCGTTTCCCGGATACCGATCATTCTGCCTCGTTCGAACTTACTCACGTGCTGATATGGCGCCCTTTGACGTCGACGAGGCATACTGGCACTCGCTTTCACTTCATTTGACGGCTCTTCTCTAACTGAGCTTGGCGTAACACTGACCTTTCCGGTCACACAAGAAGGCGCTTCTGGGCCTACGTGTACGCCATTTCTCTGCGATCGTAATAAGTTATTGCTGGTACACTGTTCTATATACCCTCCGAGATTGAATTCATTCAGGCTATTCTTTCTGGGTGTTGCAATTTTCACAAACGATAGTGTATAAAATAAGGCAAAAATTTTCATGTGTTAAGTATTTCTCGCATTACGAACAGATACACATTTATCGCGTTAAGTTCTTTGGATGAAGCTAATATTGAATTCTATAAAGTGTTATTTCCGTACAAACAAAATTTTCCACTGCAACATCAAAACAGTGTATGTTCCAATCACCACTCTCTCATTAGAATAACCGCAAAACAATTACGTCTCACGAAAGACGTTAAACTAGAGTTCCTGACCTCACAAGTAAAATAAACAGAACCCTAACTAGTATATTATGACGTAATAACAAAACTAAAATGGTGGGGAATGGCAACCAGCTATAGTAGCCTAAGTACTGGACTGAAGTTGTCAGTCTTTCAATGCCTGCCATTGGATTCCTAGTTTGTTTAAAACTATCGTTTTCTTCACTTACAGAACAGCTGTGGCGGAGGGATACATCGTGGCCGCACTTCTTTTCTAGAACTGCGAAAATTTTACTGAAGTTATATGAAACTGATAATAGCTGAAATTTCCAATAGGATATCCATATCTTAAATATCGCAAAAGTAGGCATTTTAAAAAAAAGATAAAATTACAAATATTTTTTAATCACTGCCCGTTTCCGACACAATATCACAATCTGTTATTAAAATGTAGCTACTTTATATGTGTAAAGACAACTGAAAAATTAAAATATTATTTAACAACACTGCCAGCTGACGTCAGACTCAAGACTTCATTGGCTAAAATTAATACTTACGTATTCAATTGTAAATAAATTTCGCACACGGTCTCGGGTAATGTGTACGCCGACCTCCCGTGGCGCAGTCGGTTGGTGCGCCGCTGACGTGTGGTGCGGGAGGTTTTAGGTTCGAATCCTAGGTAAGGCATGTGTTAGATCAAGTCAGGTCCTAAGTTAGTTTCTAAGCCGTCCCATGATAAGCCTTAGACGTAACACCGGAGGGGTGGGGGACGTTAATAAGCCCTTTACAATACAATGGTAGTGTGAATGTCCTACAGTTATGTCCTAAGTGTGCCTGTTTTTTTTTATTGTGAACCAACCCTTATTCCACCCCTATCCTCTCCTCTTTGCCCCTCGAGACGCGACCTTCGGGGAGAAGTGGAAAAGTGCCTTCCTCTTTTTTTTTTCTTCCCATCCCCCTCCCCCAACCATTTTAATCAGCTCCGGGGACCGGAAAGTGCAGCTCGCTTGATGCCGCTAATGCACCTCCGGCCTGCAGGCGTATTCTGTCTGGCCCGCTTCCGGGAGCCGGATCTTCCGCTCCCTCCCCCCTTCTCACAAGCCGCGTGTGCAACATTTACGCTGGGGCGTCTAGACGGGCCTGAATAATTTACCCAGCCCACCCCTTTGCGCGGTCAACTCCCAGGGGCAGTTCGCCGCCACACTTTCCAGACTCTCGACGAGGATGAAAAATCCGTGCATTCCTATGGTTTC
>NQII01000461.1:633164-667483 GCA_002778355.1 Clitarchus hookeri | reverse complement strand
AATTCCTGTAACTTACGTTTTCAGCAATTTTTTTATTACTGTCCATTCCTTTAGCTTTAGTTTATAGCTATTTTTTTATTACTGTCCATTGTTATAGCTTTAATTTACAGCTATTTATTGAAACAGCATATAGGTGATAAATTAATGCCTAACAGGTTTATTAAAGCCCGTAGTTTGTTTTGTCGCCAGCACAGGAGAACGAAGAAATACCAAGTTTTTGTGTTGATAATTTGCCAAAAAAAGATGCATTTCTGTCGCGCTGAAAGATTACACTACAGGAATGGGTTGGAGCAAAAATACATGTTCAAACACATGCATGCGTAAGTTAATAGCATCCTTAAGACAGAAGTATAGTGGCTTACAATGGAGTTCTGCACCCTACTGTAGGTGTAAAACATGCAGGACGCGTTAAAACGTTGTACATATATACGACTACTATTAACAGGAACGTATGATTTATGTTAAAAAAAATATATATATGAATTAATTTTTGATACGCAACACTTAAAATAAAGGTATTTTGTTTATAATATACTTTATTTTAAAATTTATTATTTGTTATTTTATAGAGCAGTAAGAATATATTTTAATTGAAATCTAAGCTTATATAATTTGTGAATGTTTTCGCAAGCACATTTTCAAAAACAAAAACAAGAGTATTATAATAATTACTCTGGCTGTATGTAACAAAATAATTGTACTAATTTTACATCGTGCTACCCGACACAGACTGTCTAGCATAATGTACTTTTTGAAGCATGTAAACTTTCAATACGCATAAGTTATTACAAATAAACTTACGGATATTACACATTGTATAGTCGGGTGCAGTGCTGAAAAGTAAGTCGCTCTGCTTCTACCGAGCTGCACTTTCCGGTCCCCTTAGCTGTTAAAAAGAGCTTGTAAAAATATAGCAGAGACTGTAATATTTGGTCGATAAGTACAATTTATGTTGTATGTGAAAAAATAATGTTTAGTTTACAGTGTTGCAAAAAAAAAATTGTCACCCTGAAGGTGCCATCGCTGGTGCATGTAAGTAGGTACAGGAACAGGACATCATAGTATGTATACAGAAATTAGAATGTTGTACTACACCAAGCATGTATTACAAGGGACCAACACATGTAGGATGCACTTAGTATGGTGTTGGACCATCCGTAGCACAGAAACAGGCAGCGATCGGTCAGGTATGGAAGCATACATACATCTGATTTTCTTCTGAGGAAGATCCTACAACAATTGGCGTAACTGACCCTTCAAATCTGCCGTAGTTGCCGCTGGCCTAAGTTGCCATCCTATCTGGTCCCAAACGTTCTCTATGGGCGAGAGGTATCGGCAACTTACTGGCAAAAGCAGCATGTTGACATCACGAAGGTAGACCACAGTTACCCGTGCTGTGTGGGGCCGGGCATTATGCTGCTGCTAAATAGGGTTGTCAAGCTGCACCAGGAAGGGGAGAGCTTATGGTAGCAGAATTTCCTAAACATATCGTCATATCGTCACACCGTCACAGGATTCCTTCAATCACCACCAGTGGGGTGCGGGAATTGTATAATTTGTGTCAAAAAAGGTTCGGCGAATGGTATCAGAGAAGAAATAATACAAAAAAGTACAAACAACTGACCTTTATTGGCCCTCAAAGTATTCGCCATCTGCTAAAACACACGTTTGGCAACGTTCGTAAAGCTTCTGGAAACTGTCCGCAAAGGCATTTTAAGGAATCGATCGCAGAATCGCTGTCAAAAGTCGCTGGATTGCCACTATTGTAGCAAAACGTGCGCCTTTCAATATGTACTTCAGATGGGGAAACAAAGAATTCCGCATGCGCCAGATCAGGGGAGTACGGTGGGTGACTGAGAGCAGGTACGTCGCACAGAGTCAAGAATTGACGCACACGGATCGCGCAATGCGCAGGCGCGTTATCGTGCAGCAACATCCACTCTCCAGTCCTGTGCAACTCTAGTCGAATACGGCGGATGCGTTGGATTAACAGTTTACTGTTTGATCCGCAGGAACGAATTCCTTATCGATGTTGCCATCGTTATCGAAGAAGGCGATCAACATTTTCTTGACAGTGAACTTTTGCAGGCTGCTCTTTTTGGAAGGTGGGGACATCTGTGAACGCCAACCCATCGATTGCCGCTTTGATTCTGGATCGAACCGATAGCACTAGGTCTCATTCCCTGCGACTGTGTTTTGCAGAAAGTATGGATTCTGATCACACATGGCAATTAAATCTCCAGAGGTTTCCATCCGGTGTGCTTTCTCGTCGTCTGTCAGCTTGTGCGGCACAAACCATGTTGCTTTTGAGATATCGGGCCATTCACCCAACTTTTTACACACACAGTATAGGAAATTGCAACCCACACCATGACACTTCTCGTTGGGGCGATGTGCCACTCTGCAATGAAACGTGAATCATGGTGATGACCAGGACATCTCCAGACTAGAATTCGCTGGTGGTCTGTATCCAGACAGAACCGTGATTCGTCGATGAATACCACTCGTGACCTGCTGGGAACGAACAGCACTGCAGCTTGCGGATTGGTGACAGGTGCTCGACGATGCTCAGGTTGTAATGGTAGACATGGTAAGGGATGCTGTGATGACAGATTTCCTATATGCTAGCTGCCTCGATATGGTACTGGTGAACACAGTTGTATCCCCCACCTGCCGTGGCATGTCTCTAGATGGTGCGCAGCGACGCCCTACGAGTGTTTATTGCCTGTTACACGATAAAATAGTTCCCCCTGCTGGTGATCCGCCGGGGTCGACCCGAGCCTTCTCGACGGTGTGTGTATGCCCTCCACTTTCCATTGCGTTAAATACCGACACAGTGTACGCAGAACGGTTCAAGTGGCGAGCACTGTGCCAAAACAGCAACTTGCCTCTCGAAGGTCGACTATGCGGCCTTTCCCAAACTCATCAAGCTGGGCTTGTGGAATGCGCCATCGGTACATGCTGCATGTTCACTGAACTTGGCTCTGTGGATGACACTAACATCTTATTCTGTGTCTCAGCTATTAATTATTGAGGGGCATATATGCCCCATAGTGACACATTCGTAAAAGCAAACTGCATTAAACACAGATGGGACTCAATTCGGGCTCTGAAGATACTGTGTGGCAACCTTTGTTGTACTCGTGCGATTCATTCATGATCAATGTTTTTGCAAATAAGTGTAGTTTAGCTAAGTCCATTTAAGGTACTACCTGCTTTTTTGTTCTGTGTGTACGATTCTACTGCAATCAAAACATTGAAATCGGAGTAAAGGATGTATGTTGTTTTATGGCAAGCAAAGGAACACAACCTTTACTAGTTGCATAATTTGTATCGCCCTTGACTCATTGTAGTAATTTTTGCGGTTGGTCCTTGTGATCATTCGTTCTTTCTCATGTCGACGTACATTCTAGCTTTTACTAAATTTCTTGGCATGATGGCAACACCAATACCCGATGGACCTACAGTCCATAAAAGTGATATTTTTTTATATATTGTGACTCGTTAGGGCATCATGCTCGTGATGTACTTGCATATAAGCCAGTCCTTTATTGTCTGTTATGTGATAGATTTTTCTTGTACATGGCAGTTTTATATGTTTTACACACAGTTTCTCCGACTCATGCGCTGGGCTGATGGTTTTTATTTATTTTAACGTGTACATGTTTGTGTAACCTACTATTACATATGCCTTGTTTTAGGAACGATTGTATACCACTTCATTTCAATATAAGTTTGGTTGCTAGGGGTTACTCAGGCTAATGATGGCTCGGGCTGCCGGCCCTTGTGCTGGGCTGATGGTGTTAGTCGTGCACAATAGTCGATTTCGCACTGCAGACACCTCACGCAGTACCGACGTCTAGCAGTTATGTTTAACAACCGGTCAGTTTTCTATGGTTGCAATAATTTATATCACCATCCAACTGGTCGAATACGAAGCTATGTTGCAATTTTTTCTGTAGTGTCGTAGAGGGAAATCAGTATGCACCTATTTGCTAGACGAGTGCGTGCAGACCGATGCATGTGTGTGTGATATTACAGACCCTACACTCCTACTACATGCAGCGATAACTTTGCAACGCGCCTGTATGTATATCTTTATTTTCTTTACATGCGTGGACGCTTGTTACATGTTCCCGAACGTCAAAGGTTTGGAAATGCTGACAAACTATGCTTGTAACATGACTTAAGACCTACTTGCCCTTATATCCTTGATTGCAGTCGGAAGTGATGACTGTGATATGAATTTAGTGGTCGTAGCTTCGGAGGATGGCAAACGTCGGGCATGCTTATATGAGGGCTTAGGGTGTACTTGACACTCCCATCCTGTTCATTGTCGGCGGCGATGTCTACGTTATGAATTTGCTGAGTACAGCTTCGGTGGACGGGAAATGTCAGTGCACTATGCTTATAAGATGCCTTAAAGTTTACTTGAACCTAGAACAATGTTCTTCATCAGAGGCGTTGTTTATGATATGAATTTTATGCCTATAGCTTCGGTAGGTGGAAAATGGTAGGTTACTGTGCATATAATTGGGTCTAGAACGTGCTTGACCCTGCAGCCCTGTTAATCGCCGGGGGCGATGATTATGTTATGAATATGGTGACTATATCTTCAATGGTTCTGAAATTACAACCAACTATGCTTATAAGTGGTTTTAGGTCCTACTTAACCCTGCGGTCCTTTTCGTTGTGGGGAATGATACCTATGTTATGAATTTGGTGGCTGTATGTTAATCAGTTCGGAAATTGCATCCAACTATGCTTATATGTAGGCTTGAGGCATACTTGAGGCATGCGTGCAGTGTGACTATGCTAGCATGCATGGGCAGGCCTCGCTACGTGTTGCACAGGTAGAATTATAGAGCATGAGACTCGTCCATGCCAGGAAACTAGGTGAAATGAGACCAGAAGGAATATGAGAAAACCAAGGTGGAATGATTGAGCATGATGAGAGAAGTCGCATGATGGGGGTAATAAACACGAATATTCTTCCGCAAATATGGATGGTGCTGGCATGGAATGATAGAGCGTGCTTGTAACATTGCATATTCAAATGGACAATTGCACAATTTCAGCCGGGTTTATCTGGATTGAGCAAAAGCCAGCCGGATTGTGCAAGACTTTTTTTTTTGTCTAAGGGAAATTCGGGAAATTTTGAGGCAAATTCTGGGGATTTAGCAGTTTGTGAGATGAAAAAAAGAAATTCCGAAGGAAAAATTGCCTTTTGACATTGTCCAAGATGATCCTTGGCTTGTCCCTTTTCCCGAGCCAGGAGCCAGGTGATGTCAAATGCCCATAATTCTACAACTCGTAAGTCAATTGTACTATACACAATTGTTGCCTATGCGACAGGATGTCCACGAAATAAAACACATGGAGTTATCGGGGATTTTCTTCCCAAAGGCCAAGTAGACACTGATACTGGATTTTGTTCAGGAGAGGAGATCCAGTGAAACAACAGGGCAGGAGCAACAGTGTTATTATCTCTTACGCCTGAAGTGGAGATTGAGTTGTCTTACAGCGACATTCACATGCAATTGGGTGATTTAGTTTTGTTTTATCTTAGTGATCTCTGGGCTTCGAACGCTAAGTGGTGGGTGTCAATAGAGTCTAATTTTATCGTCACTGTCCTGGTAATACAAAGGTTTTAATTTTCTTGCAACAAGTTTTCTTACTTTTGAACAACTACTAAATGCCATATGAAAAATTGTTACTATGTGTATTTACATCTCCTAGTCAAAATGTTTTATATATTGTACACTGTTTCTATTTATGATGTTTTTTTTTCTATGTAAAGTTCAAAAATATCCTAGATGCCCACCGTCCTTTTAGAATAAAAAAAAAAGAGATAACAACTTTGGTTAATCCTACCTTTACCTCTGGTCCTGAAGGACGCTTTCCCTAGGATATCCTAAGATTTGAATTGCATAATTCCTAGTTTATTGAAAAAAATATGTTTGATGGTCTTTTTCCTCTAAGAGTGTTTCTTTTTCAAGCATGTTGCAACATATTCCATGCACCAGCATGTACGGAATCCTAACAGTTACATGATTGTGATTTGTATCTGATGTCTGGGCACAGAAAGTTCATATTGACAAGATCTGTTTAAAGTGGGCTGAGAACCACTTTAGTGATCAACTGCTCGCGTACTTTGATAATTAAAACAGCTTTATTTTTTATTCATTTTAGCAATACCTTCACATGTTTAAATTGCTGTTTTGACACTTGTTTGTGATATACTATGGAAGGAGTTGTGGAACATTTGCTTTTAAGGCAGGTTTTTCCTTGCAAATTTACTGATGCTTTGCACTGTGCGTGCATGTTGCAGGTACTACTGTCGACTCAGCAAGGAAGGGCGGGTCTCGGTTCTGAGGCACCAGCTATGCCAGCTGAAAGCATCGCGACGGAGCGCAAGAAAATCGTGTGGAAGAAAACTCAGCAGCGGTACCAGAAGATCGAGGGACTGTAGCAGCCAGTGTCTACGAACCATTCAGCAAGACTGGTTCTGTCTCTTACTTATAGATTTACTCAGAGATGTGTATACCACCACTGTTTGTTCAAAGCTTTGTGTCGAAATCAATGAAATGTAAAAACTGGTTTATATGTTTCATCCATTGGGTTTAGGACATGTTAGTATATACAGTGGTGCATAAGCTACCCTGTTGAAAAGAAACGTGTTACATCTGAGCTTATTTTCAAAAGATGAGATCAAAGAATTGTAATTTTCAGCTCAAAACATTACATGTGCCGAGCAGAACACAGGAAAGTTTTACAGTTGCCATACCAT
The DNA here is from genome assembly GCA_002778355.1 of Clitarchus hookeri. Taxonomy (NCBI): domain Eukaryota; kingdom Metazoa; phylum Arthropoda; class Insecta; order Phasmatodea; family Phasmatidae; genus Clitarchus; species Clitarchus hookeri. The sequence goes on along the minus strand of NQII01000461.1, from coordinate 660,693 downwards.
AACAGGTTTGCTAGAAATACCGTTCGCTGCATATGAATGTAGAGATACCGGTGGTCTGGTAAGGTGTGAAAACCTTCTTCACTTACTCAGTGAACATATACTTCGAAATGGCAGCCATGTCCCACTCGAGAGGCGAAATGTATTAATATGTTTTAAAAAAACAACGTAATGGTAGTAGAGAGTAGTTAAATATAAACATCCCTTAGACATGGAACCGCAGTTGACTGTAGGGTGTTGGCGAAATCGCTGAACCATCAACGCCACTTTATATTATGCACATTAGAGGCGAACCTTTTGAATGAAGGTGTTTCAGACAAGCAGGTTGAGGTCAACAGTCGAAGCACGAGACTTCACTTTGTCCATGTGACATCCAGAAGCGAATGCTGTGTTTTTTCAGCATGTCGACAGAATCTGCGCTCATCACGTAGAATAAACCCCCCAGCTGTTCTTCAGATTTCCATTGTAACAAATCGTAAGTTGCTGGCCTTGCTGAGCAGTGATTCGCGAGAACTACATACTTAGGATTGAAATGTGCTGCCAGTTGTGATTGCTATGGAATGCTCTGGAAGTTAGGCAGCTGAATCACTATCATGTTGCCAGCAGTTATAGTTCGCAGTGTCATTATTAATTCGAGCAGGATTGTGCAGCGAGGGGTGTGACGGCTGCATACTAGATGATCATGGCAGGCTCTGTTGCATAACAAGCAACAAAACAGAAAATATATATGTTTGCATGATGCAAAATAAACACATGCCTTTAATCTTAATTGTATGAGAACAGCAGCAACAGTTTACGAATAATAGTAAGTTTGTTCTTGGATGCAAACTGTACCGATATATTGCATTCTTTCAGTTAATATAATTTGCAAAGCCAAAAAGATGTTTCCATTTACACAAAATTACTGTAAAATTGCATTCTAAGTCTGGAAGGCCATTTAATCTTATATGAGGCAGTAAACATGTAATATTTTAGAAACTATTCAAAACTATATTGAAATTAATTGTCAATTAAATGCTTCCAGTCTGCTGTACAAAATATTTGAGTCACTTAATACGAGTTTACAGTTAAGCCTGTGCATGTTTGATGGGAGGACGTTTCATTTTGTTTGTACCAGACGTTTTATTCTTGTGTACATGCCAACTGCGCAAGACGGTTGAAACACAGGCGAGCATTGAGACGAGGAAGGACAATGCAGTGTTACGAGAGTGCTGGGGCGTGACGTACTCCATCGATGCGAAACTAGAACTTTACTGTTACGATATTTTTTGCCTGTTAGGTGTCCTGGGCTTACTTTCCCTTGCAGGTGGCCAAACGTCGTAGATCGGTATTTCCACTATCGCATAAACTAAACACACAGCATGTTAGCTTGTTAGTCCACTGGATCCACAAACACTGCCAAATAACATGCCAAACAAGCCATGCGACACATGTGTACAAATTATTACGTTACTTTGCAGCGACTGTAATATGTCTTGCAATCATTGGTGCGAAAAGCGCTCCAGTAGTTATAAAATGGCTGTTCTGGCTCAGGGGCGCCAGGCGCGAGACTCAGGACGAGCGGCAGCCATCTTGTATGACAAAAATCCCCCCTTTTTTCCCCTCGGAATTTCCCTATTTTCCCTTACAAACGTCTAAAATCGACAGAATTTACCAGAAAAAATTTTAAATTCCTCCAAAATTTCCCAAAATTCCCTTATAAAATATATCTTCCACAATGCGGATGAATCTGGTGGTTGTATTGTAGTTGCTTTTATTCTCTAGTTATTCCCTTTGCCTCTACCATACTATTCCCCTTTAATGTCATTTGTTGTTTTTCCTTTCCAGCGTCGTAAGCCGCGTGAACACCATGCTTTCGACGCCACTGGTGTTTCTTTTTCCTTATACACGACAAGTCTAAGGAAAAATAAATTCCGATGGCGTTTTTTGCTAGCGCAGTGTACTGCCCCAGTCCCAAGCCCGGGCGCCATCTGCATGATTATGCCCTGCAGACGGTAAGCGTGAGGCGACCATGCTGCCATGTAAGTGAATAATTAATCTACTACTTGTTACAGGACGAACAACTATTTTACACTATGTTTCAAGGTTAACATCCTTAAAGCAAAAGATGTAAGATTATTTGTTTTATTAGTATTATTAACGTGCAGGACTAAAGCCTCGGTACTGGGTAAACGTCAATATTTTTTTCAAGATATTAATTTTATATAAATATATTTTATAGATGGCTGTGGCTTGTTCCTTTCGTTTTATTTTTATGAAGGTGCAGGACTGCCGTTGGGGTACTGGTTAGACTGCCAATATTTTTTTCTCGATATTAATTTTTTACAAATTTCTTTTGTAGATGCTCTCGGCGTGTCCCTTTTGTTTTATTAATGTGAACGTGCAGGACTGCGCTCGCGGTGCTGGGTAGAAAGAAGAAATTTGTTTTTCACAATATGAATTTTTTTTACATATCTTTTATAGGTGGCTGTGGCTCGTTCCTTTCGTTTTATTATTATGAACATGCAGGATTGCGGTCGTGATACTGAGTAGACTCGGTATTTTTTTGCGTTATAAATATCTTTTAATTTGATCCTGTAGTCATTTTCCTTGTTGGGGGTGATGACTAAGATACAGATATCAAATTCATTATGTAAACAGTTCGGGAATTGCGATCGACTATGCTTATAAGTATGCATAGGCCATATTTGACCCCGTGGTCATTTTCCTTGTCGGGGATGATGACGAATTTGGTGACTATATCTTAAATGGTTCGGAAATTATAGTCAACTATGCTTATAAGTATGCTTAAGATATGCATGACCCTGTGGTCCTTTTCGTTGTCAAACCCGAGGTGGAATGATAGAGCATGAGAAAACTAAGGTGAAATGACAAAAACTAAAGTGGAACGTTGTAGTCATTAGAGGCGAGACCCTTTCGAGAGTCTCACCTAGCCAATCAGTGACGAGTCCCTTTCGAGAGTCTCGTGTAACCAATCAGCGACGATTCCCTTTTGAGAGTCTCGCGTAGTCAATCAGAGACATTTTGGACATTATGGTCAACTATGCTTATAAGTATGAGAAAACTGAGGTGGAAAGATAGAGCATGAGACTTGACCCTGCCAAGATGTTAGGTGAAATGATACTGGAATGAATATGAGAAAATCCATGGTAGAATGATAGAGGTTGGTGGGAGAATTTGCATGATGGGGCTATGGACTCGAACATTCTTCAGGCAAGATGGATGGTGCTGACATGGAATGATAGAGCATGCTTGTAACTGATTGCACATTCTGGCTGATATTGCACAATTTTTTGCCGGATTCATCCGCATTGTGCAAAAACTAGCCAGATTGTGCAAGACATATTTTTTAAGGGAATTTGGGAAATTTTCTGATAAATTCAGTCGATTTTTGACGTTTTTAAGGGAAAATAGGGAAATTCCCAGGGGGAAAAGAGAAAAATTGACATCATCCAAGATGGCCGCTGCTTGTCCTGAGTACCACACCCGGCGCCCCTGTGCCAGAACCGCTCTTTTATAACTACTAGCTCCCTCTTTTCGGATATAAGTATTCCCCGTGTCTGCTTCAATTTGGCATGTTGTCTCTTGTAGCTGACTTCCTCTAATCTAGCTAGCCATGCTAGAATGCATACATTCATTATGGTTTATATACAAAATGGGGCAGAATTTAACGGACAAACTTCGTGGACGATACCGTTTGCAAAACCAAATAGAGAAAAAAAAATTATATAGGTCCTTTTTTACCTAAGTTGAATATTAATGGGGATAGATACAATCCGTCGAAATTGAGATTTCGAACTCCTTTTCGGAAATATAGTAAACGAAGCTAAATTAAAACAGTGTTCAGATAATTTTAGTTTGCTCTGGTTGAAGATCGCGATGACAACCACTCGTTAATACCGCCCCTCGTAATGAAAACAACAGGGGTGGCCACCCTCTTTTGCAGTAGACTTTTTTTTTTACCGTGAGGAGTCATGCACGTTTCGTGCTGGTTTGTCGAGCAGTACGACTTAATGAACAAAAATGGCCCTCTTGTTGCAACTGCCCAGGACTCTCCGTGTTCGTGTAAATCGCACACGAAACTTAGTGGCAGCGGTACAGTGCTTAACACCTAGGCAATGTAGTCCATTCATTATTACTTCCAACTTTTCTTAAGCCCTGCTTAAGTCCTACTTTCAGGATATTTTTCCGCCTCGTGCAAACAAAGCCTAACCATGTCTAGAAAATTGCACCACAGAGATAGTGCACCGCATTCGTACGCAAACAGTTTATTTTTGCATGAGAATCATTTCTTACTAGGCATTATCAACATACATATTTTCACTCTGTTTTTATTCGTATTATTTATAAATTAAAGATACCGCGAATTGACTATACCAACACTTGCTGCAGGGAATCGCATACCGACTGTCACGAGAAACGAACAGGCAGTTCCAATACTATAATCTTTTTAATGTATAGTAAATGCTGTTTACAGTAGTGATAAAAATGACTTCCACCATCGTCTGTGCAGTGAACACACCAGTATACCACAGACGGCAGTGTTGCCTAAGTGCTAGGCACTGTCGCTGCAGCAGAATCTTTGTGTGCGTTTAACACGAAACAGGTGAGTCCAGGGCGGTTGCAACAAGAGGACCAGTTTTTGTTGATTAGGTCATACTGCTCAATAAACAAACATCAAAAGTTAATAATTCCTGACGGTAAATACGTTGTCTCGTTAGAAGGTTTACCACCTTTGATTTTATTACAGGGTGGAGGCGGATTATTGATATTCTGCTCTAAGGTTGGATATTCCGGTAACACAAAACAATGCTCGGAGAATTGTTACTTAGTTTCACTTCTTTCTAGATATTTTGCAAAAATTAATTTCAAAATATAAATGTTTAAGTATTCGTATTTCCCTTAATATTCAGTTTAGGTATACAGTGTTCTGTATGTTTCCTTCTTGGTTTTTCGTAAAGAATCGCCTCCCGAACTTTTTCGCTGCAATTTCGAATTCCTCCCCATCCTGTATATTTTCTTACAAGTGTATAAAGGTATTAAGTCATGGGTAATCACATACACATGTATTGTTCAATTATTTCAAAAGCCATGCCGAAAAGGCAAACAAACTTGCATAACTACTTTCGAAAATGTTCGTAGGCAAAGATATAGTTTTGGTTTGTTGCATACGTATGCAGTTACACCTTTTAATTCTGGCGCAGTTAATTCATAGGTTGCCTTTAATTCATACATAGGTTGTAATGCAGCGCATACTGCTGTACACTTGGACGGAGAACACTTCTACCAGAATTTCACAAATGACTTATTATCATGCGAAGTGTGAGCATTCCATGGCGTGCTTCTTGTATTCTAACATACACTAGAGTCAAGAAAGGATTAATCGGAAATTGTGCTTCGTATCCAAGTATTTGGATTTCAAACGGTGTTGATTCCGAAACCACTAGTCACAGAGTCTCGTCGACGTCAGCAGTCTGTGCATAATCGTGCCACTTATAAGCTGGATTTTCTCTTTTTAGTATTACCCGATTCCCATGCAGTCAAATTATGCGTGTGTCGCAGTGTTTAAAATCTCATATTGGTGTTAAGATGTTCCTGGTTTGTTTTGGTTTGTAAATTATTTTGCAACACTTCTGGGAGATACGAGATTTCAAAGTGATCCGTTCATTTTTTGAGTTTAATACAATGGCGTTAAAACAGCAAAAAAAAAAATGGAGTTAGAGGTTTTCTCTTGAAGGTAACGACTTGTCATATAAATTTGGCAGTTCTGTGTCGAACATTCTAGAGATTTCTTTGTTGTGCTGTTTGCTGGGTTAGTGATTATGTGAACTGTTATCATGGACATACGCCATACACTGAATGTTTCCTGCGACCACAAGTGTTGCAATTGTTCATGTCCATAATAATAGTTATTTTCTCTTTTTTCGTTTTACAATGCTAGCAAAGGATCACCGCAGATGCAGGTTTAAAAGGTCACGCAAGCTTCGCTAATACTGGTGGTTTTTAGTACGAGTTTCAAATTTCCTGTACTGTGATACGAGGTATTTGGTAAACATGATCTCAGAACTGCATTGAGTTTTATACAACGCATTGATCGTTAGTGGCGACAGGCAGTTTAGTGTTATCGCAGATGGTTCTGTACGCCACTAGTGGTTGTCCAAGTAGCATATCTGCTTAGGAGTAGAAAGATGAGAAAAATTATAAAGGACGGATTGAGTGGTGGTTGCAGTATTTCACGTCGTTTAATGGTGGTGTACGTTTTTTCGGCTACGTTTACAAATAGTCAGGCAACCAAATCGCAGGTTTGTTTGGCGACAGCCCAGGTGAGATAAACAGTCCAACGCTTATTTGCAAGTCATAGTTTGATAGACATCCCCTAGATGACTCGGAACCTCTCACAAATACTCAACAGTAGCGGGGCCTGGTTTGTGCCACCCTGTCAATACAGTGGCGTTACACTCTGAATGAATGTCGTTTCCTGTGTGTCCGATTCTCAATTAATTGTACGGATTTGTTGCTGTGTGTCAGTATGTTTAATGCGAGACATGACACTTTTGTGTTCTAATGTTTTGTTTCTTGATTAATTTGGTATATTCGGTATTAATGTGGTGCTGAATGTGTGATTAAATTTTGTGTACAGGTTCCTGTTGTAATTTGTAATTCAGTTATTTTAGTAAATATATATAATGAATTATGTGTACAATTCATGTGTTTATTTTGCCATGACACTTGCTACTGTCATGTCTTGTGTACCTGTTACGACCAGTGCGGTAATTCCTTTGTTCGCTAGCGTAGGAGTACAGTTTATTAGAGATCTATTTTTTTTTTTACAAATAAGGCTGAAAGAAATTGTATAATCTCAATTCATAAATTTACTGAAAACACCTGTCTATTACGTCCAAAGACGAGGTTTTATACGTTGCTGTGACGAACAGAAAGTGCTCAACACGTAATTAGAATACAACTTTGTAGTTTGTTTTTGCTAACGTTGTGTTATTAACGCAGTCAAATCACAGCATGGTATATATAATTATATTTTTTAATGTCATAAAATTTGATGAGACTTATTGATAGCGAAATAGCTTCGTCATACATATTCTACTATACCTCCCTCGGCCTTCACACTAGCGGACAGTTGGATGGAAAACATGACGAGTTTGACATTCCATCCAACTACTTCTTTGAATAAAAGTAACCGGAATTAATGGGTCAGCAACCTGCGCTGTGACAATAATACATAGCCGTTATTTTTGTGCTCGGAATTTCTTTGTTAAATCTGACATATACTGTATATAATTTCCGTATCATCCATTAGGAAAGATAACCTCATCGCTTAAGTAGCAAACCTACGATATATATATATATATATATATATGTGGTTCAGATTAACGAAAAATTAACTGTACAATTTGATAAAGCGAAATCCTACTAATATTATAAATGCAAAAATCTGTCTGTATGCTTGTTAGGACTCCGCTCCATAACGGTTGAACGGATTTTCATGAAATTTTGTATGTAGGTACTTTAGGTCCTAGAATAGGGTATAGGATACTTTTTTTTTCCTGGAAATTTGTACGGTTCCTATGGAATAACCACAAAACTTAATTCTGCAACGGCTGGGAACGTGACCGAAATATTATTTTCCTCTGGTGTCAGAGTTTATCAGGCCGCCCAAGGTCCTCTGAAATGGCTTAACGACCGCTATCAATCGATAACAACCGGGACCGAATATTTAACATGCCCTCCGAAGCCCGGTCACCCATCCAAATATGTGCCGCTGGGAACGTTGCTTAACTTTGGTGATCGATTAAGATCCCTCAGCCAAGCGCAAAAAGTAGAACGTAAGTACACTTATTTCTAAAGTTACAACTTGATGAAAATCACGTTTTGATTTTCATACATCGACGCTGGAAAGCGGAAATGTGGTAACTACGCGATAGTTGCACAGATACACTCCAAAAACAATACCGTACTTCTTGGCTATCGGGTAAAAAAAATTTTTCCTTCCTTTTGGGTTGCTGTAATCAGTTAAAAACCTAGGTCAACATAGTATAATTTTATAATTCTGTTTTCGCATAAATTAATTGTCTTTTCCCAATTTATTTATTAGTGTATCATTGTAAAACTCAATTGTACCCGGACGAAGCCGGGCCGGTTCGCTAGTTCAATATATACAAGAAGGGGCGGAATTCGACAAACTTCGACCTTGTGGGAAATATACAGAATGAGTCTGGAAGGAGCGCGTTAGTTTCGGGAGGTGATTCTTTACGGGAAACAAAGCAGAAATGTATTTGGGCATTTTTTTATAAAGTGAGAATTGAATCATGAGATGGTAAAAGGACTTAAGTTCAGTTCCAGCTGTTTTCATGCAAGTACATGTACGGGTTCTTTATAGGTAGGTCGATGTGATGGCGTTAACAGGATGCGTATGTCCAGTATATTCTTGGTCACGTATTGAAGTTGCACTTTTTGCATGTAGTTAATAGGACTAGTCCACGACTTGACGTCCTTTAACACTGTGCTGGAATGGAAATCATAAACAGCAGAAACCATAACACCATAATAGATCCCTCCAAGCCATGCCTACTGATAAAAAAAAGAATTAAGGTCAGGCCAGTACTCTTTTTTGGGTGTATTACGGTATTAGTGCTTGACGATGGCGGATGTGAATAAAACTGTCTACGACAGGACAAAAAAAAAGGGAAGGTATTAAGAATGAAAGTGATTATTCAAGGAATAGAACAAAGCATTCAAGTTTAACAGAGAAACCATACGTAAATCGCAGAAACAAAGATGTTCCTGGAAGGAAAAGGCGTTTGCTGTAATGACAATGAGGTTTCATACAGTGCTCACATTGCATCTAGTTGAATTTAGGTTCATCGAGTGTTAGCGCACTAGTTGATTCAGGTTCCGCGCGCAATATTATTTCAGTAAAACTTTTAAACTGTGTTACTGCGAAATACGGTAACAGAATTGAAATAAAATTCCAATTCGGTGAACATTGTTTTATTGGGGTCTTAAACCTATGAGCAAACTCATTCATGCCTCCCGCAGCAACGAAAATAACAGGGATGGCCGCCCTCTTACTAACGACAACTCCTTTACCGTCAGGATCTATGAACGTTCGATGATGGCTTATTGAGCAGTATGACGTGCGTCACAAAAATGGTCCTGTTTTTTCGTAACTGCCCAGGACCCCACATTTTTCCATGTAAAACGCGCACAAAGCTACGGCTGCAGCGATATAGCGCCTGGAACGTACGCAGTACTACGTACATGCGTCTATGGTAAGCTGTCGTGTTTGACGAGTCTTTATAAAGCTTCTCTTATCTCTCTGCTCTGGAGCAGAGTGGGTGACTTGTAAACGAAGGGACTGGAGTTTGTGACCCGGTTTTCCCCCAAGGTCTTTGAGTTCAAATGGTGGGCGACATTCTGATCGAAAATTTGCCGTAGAGTCAGTCTAAATGAGCTAATGAAGGTTGGGAGGAGACATAACTCCTATGTGGTCTCCATGTAGGATTGTGTTCTTTCTTTCTTCTTAAATTCCTATATGGAAACCACACAGGAATTTTTACTGGGGGTTGTTGGAGTTTTGCTCCTTCATTACGAATCTTCCAATGCAAATGGACACCTCAATCAAAGAATTTAGTTGTACTTGTTCATATTTTGGTTTTGAACTGGAGGATTTTAAAACGATTAGATTAAAAAATTGTTTCAATCCTTTCGATTTAATTCCTTAATTCGATTTTATTTGTTTGTCATTTATTGTGGTAGTAGTTCTCAACGTATGGTCTATCACACGAGATTTCGGACAAAAGTTAAATCTGGGAAAATCTAACTTTTCTGTGCAAGTGGCGACCTTGTTAGAACATTATGCATTAATATATATATATATAACGATGGTACGTAGGGTGAAAAGACTAGGCGGCCTTTTTTTTTTTTTCCTTTCTAAGGTGAATTATTGATTTGCAGGTACCAACCCAAAAATTCCCGAGATTTAAATTTTTTAATGCACAAATCGGGTTCCAACCCTTGCTACTTTATGGGAGGGATCTGTTATCGACACCCACTTTATGGTTCGCACTTCATTTAATAATAATGCATTATTCAGGAACTCAGAGATGCACTTTTCATTCTGGTTGTGTAACTAACAATACTACTTCAACTACACTTTCAAGGATATTCACACCCTCCCGGAATGTGTTTCCGGAATGTATTCCCGGATTGTGTTTCGATGAGTGATCACCTGCCGGAATCTGATACACAGGTTGGAACTGAACTCTGCTGACAAAGATTTGCGGACCACACTAATCGCGTATAAATGAATACTTTCCACTAATATTCTCAAAAATATGTTAACATAAGAGGCGTTTATGCGAGAAAACTAGCAATGTCACCCCGCGCACACTGCAGCCGTTCTATTCAGTTCCGAACAGTACGTTTCTGTCATACAGGCGCACATTGCCTCCGTCCTCTTGCCTACAGTTTATGGGATTCACTGGCTTTGAAAAGTACGCGTGTTGATAGTTATGTGGAAAATTTAGATTTCAATAAAACAAGCAATGTCAAGTTCTTCCTCGGAAGTTGTCGTTGCTTTCGCTTGTCATTAATTTGAAAAAAAATTGAAACTGCGTTTTTGGAGTCGTGAAACAAACTTGACATAATTCTCCATTTTCTTGCAGTTTCATCTTTTTCCTGTCACCAGAAAATGTCGTTAGTTTATATTTATACCAAATACTAACTTATAGACTTCACTTCTGATTATTTTTTACTCAAACAAAAATGTATTAGATACCATAGTTTTCGCATAGCAACATGCCAAACTCACAGTTTTACTATTTTTGCAACGTATCAATAATAAATATTAATTCACAGAAATGGGATAACATCTTAATTCAATGAGTATTGTGTGCTACTTTAAAAATGTATTAATTTACACAAGGAAAAAATTTTGCTATTTTAAATAATTCTTAAGTTAACTTTCTTATATCGTTATTTGAGGCTGCTCCTGATTTATAATAGAGCAAGTTTTGCTAAGCATGCCTTAAAATTAATTATAACCAGAACTTACAGTTGCCTTTGTTAATTTTTTTTAATAGGTTGGTTTATTTTATTTGTACTTCCCAAAAGCAGAAAAATTGTGCTCTTATTGGGTCATTACTCAAAACTTAAGTGATGTAAAAAAAATGTTACCCAAGGAAAAAATAATTACATTTAATTTCTACAAGTTGAACAGTTATTTGTACAATTATAAAGTAATGAATATTTTGGTGACCAGTAGTTTTAACCATAAGTGATGGACCACTTTTTGTTTCGAGGAAAATGTATTTTAAAAGTTATAAACTTACCTCAAAAAAGGATGCAAATTGTAGCTCTTTAATCTGAGGTCAGTAATCCAGTAATCCAGAGCATTCTTTACATGACTCGAAGACACCCGATACCCAAGGTCGGGAGCGGTACGCGCCCTGCTAGGCGTAACAGGCACGCTATCTAAACATTCCTTTGACTAGCCGCCACCGTAACCTCCGGTTGCAACTGTCATCGCGCGCGTCCATAAATAATATAACTAATATATCCTCCTCTTCGCCCACTCGCGCGGGGAGGGCCAATTTCAGCGGCACAGACCAGCGACAGATTGAATACCTTGAAACACATTGCTTTTTGTTGAGTAAACTAACAAAACCACAAATTACATATTTATGTGACTATTAATATTGTAAATCAGTGTGCATGCATCATTTTCCTTTATTTAATTAGACCAATTGTATTTGGTTTTACATTTCACTACCAAGAAGCATCTGGCATAGTATAATATAGTCATAGTGACGCTGTATTGCTGTAACCAAAGAAAATTTCCTTATTGATCTACAGGTCCTTCCAAAAGTATAAACACACCCAACGAAATGTGTGAAACTTTTAATTTAAGGACACGTGGTAATATATAATCACATCAAATCAGTCGAGATCCCTCTCAAATTACTTTGTGAAGGTTCCTGATAGTCTATTGGACCTCCTTTGGCTTTCAAACACAATTGCACCCTTTCCACCATGCTCTTCCCAAGTGTGACACACTTGCACCATAATATTGTTCCAAGTTTAAGATATTTCCTCACCAAGTTCACTGCGGTTTGTGGGTCTGCAAGCAGCTCCCTTTGTGCCAATGATGTTCCAGAGGTCCTCTGTGGGGTTAAGAACCAGACTTCTGCTGTGCCACTCTAGAAATTGTACTTCTTTGTCTTCAAACCACTGCATAGTTTCACGAGATTCGTGGCATGGCGCATTATCCTGTTGATACATTAACTAATGGCCACGGATATTCTCTGCAGAAGGAATTATGTTATCCTGCATGGTAGATGTATATTATTTAGAGTCCATGGAACCATTAATGAACCGTAATATTCTGGTACCATTTGCAGACATTCTGCCCCATGTCATAACTGAATCACTGCCACCCTGAACTGTTGGCGACAAACATTCCGGGAGAAATATCTCAGTTGTCGTTCACCTTACAAAAACTCTGGTTAGGAAAGAACTGGAAACGTGACTTGTCACTAAATAGTACCTTACCCCACCTTTCTAGTTTACAGTTCTTGATTTTGTACCAAATTCTTCTGTTTTTGTGTGAAACCGCCATCAGGAGTGGTTGTTTTTATTGCTAGATGCTACTAGTTTGCATTTCTCCGGGTTTCCCTAGGATTTGGATGGATATCTGGTGTTATGGAATGTAATCTTAATATAGGTAAATCGTTTGTGAAATGTTGTTATGATATGTCAGCATTCAGTATTCTCCTGGCATTATATGGCAGACACCGAGATGGGATGTGTCCTGTAATAAATAATTATTTCCTGTGTGCATGTACCCATGCACGCAAACACATTCACGTATTTTTTTTTACATTTTTACATCCATTTACACATACATGCACACATCAAATCACTGGATTACGTTAAGACTTGGTTATACAGTAACTCCTTGGACGAAGTAGTTACATACACACATCAAACCACTGGATTACGGTAAGACTTGGTTATACAGTAACTCCTTGGACGAAGCAGTTTTGTTAGATCTTGTCCCGGACCGATCAGTAAACTCCGACTGCCCAAGAGACGCGATGAATTTAATTATTTATTTAATGACCTGCGTGTTTCTTTTTTAATTGAACTGTACATACTCAGGAATATGCACGAGTGTGTTTAAAGTGTTAATAGGTGTTAGTATAGAACGCCTTGTGTTTTTTTTTTAAGATCCGGGGAGCTCCGCTCGGCTCCAGTGTTTCGTGTGAACTGAGCTAAAAATGCCTTGGTTTAGGTAGTTTTGTTAAATGTGTAGAAATTTTTTGTCCCTGGCCAATCAGAGAATTCCGCCGGCCCAAGAGTAGTGTAAAAGTAGTTTGATTTAAAGGTCCCTGGTTTGCCGTTTTATAGTGTGGATATTTTAATTGTTTTGAGTAGTTGTGCGATTCCTGCCCTGCAGATCTAGTGATCTGCAGATAGTAGTGATCTGCAGATCTGCAGATAGTAGTGAAGCTATCTAGACTGGCATATTCCACACTGCGGACGGTGATGTCAACCCTAATACACAAGCAGATAACTCTAAAGCGAGCCATTCGTACACCTGCGCATTCGGGGGATGAGTTTATGTAGTTTGGGGAGTTATGAATGTTAATTAACCCCATGTATTAACTTTATTTATGTATGGGTATGCTAGCGAACAATATTGATGCAGCCTTAGGTTGAAATCAGGGCTAAGATGTTAAGATAATAGTGGTTTTTTATATTTCCGTGGCTCTAGTGGGCCATGTTCAGGTAATTCATCTATGAGGAGGTTATCATGAGCACAGATACTTTCATAAAGGTTTTTTTTTCTTAGAAATTACTTTTTTAATATAGTCCATTTTTAAAAACTGATGAATTATTACATTACTAGTATACCAGCCTGCATCTGATATTGCTCTAACGAATTTATTCTGTGTTATTTGAACTTTCTGTATGTATGTTAGGGCGGCGTAACCCCCATATTTCACAGACATATAGTAATAGGGGCCTAGTGATTTGCTAAAAGGGATGTGGCTTTTTCCTACGAGGGAATCCAGGCGCTTCAAGCATTGGATATAAACTTATTAAATTTCCTGTGACTATGTTAGTAATACTTTTAATGTGTTCTGCCCATGCAAGTGATCTGTCTATATATAGCAAGCGCTAAATATTTAGCCAATTTTCCATTTTGAAAATTTGTATTAAATATTTTGAGTTCCCTATCAGACTGGGCGCGCTTTTTTTTTTTGTAATAATTAAGTTGGTTGATTTTGCAGCATTTATTTTAATTCGCCAGCGAGTGCACCATCTTTCTAATGCGGTGAGCTGTCTTTACACGGCTACCAGTGCATATTTCATGTTAGCTGATTGTATGATTATAGCCATGTCGTCTGTGTACATTTGTACATAAGCGTCTGCATGTGGTATATATGCTGTGTATACACATATGTTATAAAATAAAGGGGTGAGGGGAGAGCCCTGTAGTACACCCGCCCTTAATTATCTAGTTGTTAATTTTGACCCATCTAGCGCCACATAAAAATTTCGTCTCCACAAATAGTGTGCCACCAAATAAATGTACGTGCCAGGGAAATTAAAGTTAATAAGTTTGTGTGCATTAAGTCCGGAATCCAGACCTTGTCAAATGCCTTCTTCGCGTCCAGCGTTGTGATAACTGTTTGAGCGTTAGTTTTGTCATTAAAACCGTCGGTGGATTGTTCAACGATTTTGAAAAGTGTGTGAGCTGTAGAATTACCTGCTCTGAAAGCAAAATTTAAATCTAGGATTACAATGAGTTCATCGGCGTGTTTTTGAAGTCGTGTTAACAGGGTTTTTTTTCCAAATATTTTGCTCATACTATTTAGTAAACTAATTGGACGTCTGTTTTGCGGGAGTGAAGGATTTTTCCCCGGCTTGGGTATAGTGATTACTCTGGCTGTTTTCCAAAGGTTTGGATATACTTTGTGTGTTAAAATGGCATTGAGTATAGCTAATAAATACTGTAGTGTTTCCAGGGGGAGTTTTTTTTAATGTTCCGTAATTTATTTTATTTGTACCGCCTGCTTTATTGTTAGGCCTGGTTTTAATTATTTTAATTAGTTCGAAAAGTGTAATTTCCTCTGGTACTGCGCTTGTTCCTTGCTGTAGGTAATTATTAACTTCTTCTGTAGTTTCCCTTGTGAATTCTGTCATTTATGTCTCTATTAATGGAAAATTGTTTTTCTAAAATGTCCGCGATAGCATTTGCTTTATCCTGTGAAGTAAATTTAATCCATGTATCTGCGATTATAGCTGGAGTGTTCGTGTGAATTTCCACATTTCTTGGGGGGGTTTTTTTTAGCGACCTCATTAACAAGATTTTCTCATTTATTGATTTTCTGTTCTTTAACTTTACGTCTAACGAGGGCTTTTAATCTATTGTATTCAGTCCTAGCCTGTGGAGTTCGTGTTCTCTGGGCCTGATTGCGTGCCTGTCTTTTTAAAGTCGTTAAATAATCAATATCAAGATAAATTTGCATCGTTTATAGTCTTTTGTTTATAAACTTCGTGTTTAAAGTGGGCATATGCTACAGTGTCTGTAAAGAGTTATTTGCGGGCTTATGTCACTAGCTTCACTAATGTCAAGCGGCTGTTCAAATGCGTTTATAAACCATTCTTTAAAACGCTCCCAGTCTGTTGTTCTAAGTTTTTGGCTGAAAATATTATTAGTGAAAATGGCATCGAATTGCATCCGTGTTAAAACTGGAAGGTGATCTGAATCTAATTCACTAATTGTTTCTATATTAGTATTTGTGTCTGCAATATTAGTAAGTGCTAGGTATATCTAGAATATCAGGCGCGCCTCCTGAGTTTGGAAAACATGTTGGTGTGTCTGGCGCAAAAATTACGTAATTATTATTAGATGCATGTGTGTTTGAAACTCTGCCATTGGAATTTGTTATCCCACAGCCCCAGTCTGTATGTTTGCTGTTTAAATCCCGTGCAATGTTCCCTTTCAACCTCCATTAATTTCTCGATGTCTTGTGTAAGTTATGGTGTATTTGGTGCCTTATATGCCGCGGTCATGCAGACGTGTGTGTTGTATTTACGTACATTTATGCCAGTTGCCTCCATGTTCGTAAGTCCCGTAATATTACCTGGTTGATGATTTATTCTATGATTAATTAAAATTGCTGTTCCACCTCCATGAGTGGAGCGGTCTGTTCTGTAAATAGTATATCCATATATGCTAAATCTATGCTGCGGTTTGAGAAATGTTTCTGTAATGAATGCTGTATCAATACTGTACGTGGCCAAGCGTTGTTATAGCTCATACGTGTTATTTCTTATTCAGGCGGCTTTGCAGATTAGTGTTTGGAGTGATTTGTGCTGGTTTGTGGTCGTTTTATTTGCCCAGGTGGCTTATGGCTTTAATTAGTGTTGCTTGTCTTGCTGCAAGTGTTGTTGCCTCACGGATTGGTTCGTAGTGCGGCTTTAATTTCTTAATTAAGTTGGCGTAGTCGCACATCCGCAGTATTTAAGCCAGTTCCAGCATGCTGGAAATATCATCCAATAGTTCTTGTGCTGGAGTTCAAGTGGACGTGGAGGCTTGCGTCTGATTGGCTGGAGACTTGGGCTCTGGGCCAATCACAACTTCAGATGTGCGCCGGACTTGCTCTGCATAAGTATCTTTTTCGGAGGATGTTTTGGCGCACGAGGCTGTGCGTGTTTTTTTTTTTTTTAGAAGGAGGGGCAGGGTGAGGAAACTGCTGCCTGCTCGCGGTGTTTACTGCTTGCACGCGTGCGGTGACGTCATGTTTCTCTGGTTGTTGTGTTCCACTTCTTGTGTTATTTCGGTGGCTTTCAACCAGTTTAATGAAATGCGGGCATTGTTTCCGAGCCGCAGTATGTCCGTCTTTGCCGCAATTTCCTTACTTTTTGGGGTGGGATCGGGTATTTTTACACTCGCTGCGCAGGTGTGCGCCTGCACAGCGAATGCATTTTGGGGCCTGCTTACACCTGGCAGTCGTGTGACCATAATCGCCGCAGCGTTTGCATTGCGGGACATCCTCAGGTAGATATTTGTACTTCTCGTCCGAGACTTGTGTCCAGTGTAGTCGTTTTATGTTGGAAATTTGGGCGTGTCGGCCTTGCCATGACACATAAAATGCCGATACTGACATATGTAGTTGTGCCTTCTGGGTTGGTTCGTCTTTTATTAA
The DNA here is from genome assembly GCA_002778355.1 of Clitarchus hookeri. Lineage (NCBI taxonomy): Eukaryota > Metazoa > Arthropoda > Insecta > Phasmatodea > Phasmatidae > Clitarchus > Clitarchus hookeri. Next base: position 643,459 of record NQII01000461.1, on the reverse strand, counting down.
ATTGTCTTATGTCCGACACCTGGACTCCTGCCTTTTGTAGCTCATCGACGATATTATCTTCTGGAGTACGGCGGTCAAGGCCCTTAATAATGGCTTTAATGTTGCGTTCCTCTGGGTGTGCGTGTGTATAGAAGGCAATTTGTTCCGCCTTCAGTCAATACATAGCCTTGTTGTACCCCTCTCTTGTTTCAAAAGAGAGCCGGCAGCTCCTTGCGGCAGGTAAGTGTATTTTTGAACACGATGTTCTGTTGTTCAAATGACTGGGCGACGTGTTTCAGCTGGCATGTCTCTTTGATGAAGATCAGCACGCTTTTTTATCGCGGTTGATATGTGCGTTGAATGATTGTTAGTTTTTCTTGCGGCAAGTTTGCAAACTTGTTCGCAGTGGGGATTGAAGTTGGTGTTTGCGGGGTGTTACGATTGATCCCGTTGTGCAAACACCTGTCTAAGCGGAAGCCGAGGGCGTCGTCCGACAACGAGGTCCGGGTGCGAGGCTAGGGTGAGCTCCTTCTATATCAATTAATAATCTCTCTCCTAAGTAACCTTCCTTTACTCCATATCTCTCTATTTTCCGTTGGATTCTTACATTAAACATCCACGTAATAAGTGCTAACTGTTGAAGAAAGTAAAGATTCTATTAACTCTTTCTAATTCCTCTTATTCTGAGCTTACCCTAATTCCTTATTCTATCCCTTAATATCCTAAGAGTTTATGAGCAGGTAAGGCTCGTAACAGGGGGCTTAGGCTGGCAAGCATTTCTCCCAATAGCTACAGTGTAGCCTATGTCCGGGTATGTATATGTGACTGTGCAGTCTTCCGGGTCGGTGTCTGAATCGTTGTCACTGTGTCGTTTTAAAGACGCAGACTCTGTGTCCATACTTTGAGTTGATGTGTCAACCATTTATTATAAGAACCGCAGCAATATAAAAATGCTTAAGAAGCGCACGGCTACGCAATAAAACGAATGCGAGGTCCACCAGCTGACCATATTTCCTGGGGCCAGTTAGCCAGGGCCTGGCTAGGCAGGAGGGGAGCTGCTCCCCAGGTGGTTCCTTGCGAGTTTAGCAACCCGACCGCGGTAGTGCGAAGACGTCCTCCCACGACGAGTCGATCTCTTCCACTGACTACTATTTGCCGCCGTTGATCATCATTGGGACGCTACTCTCTCAGCGCGGAGGAAGTACAAGCCCTTGGGAGGGCTCTTGTCTTCCCAATAGTTTAACATGTTGGGGGTAGCTAGCCCATCTCGCCTGGCTGTCGATCAAATAGTTAATCTGCGGCAAGCCAGCAGTCTGTTTTGTTATTAAGACCCCTGAATAGCGCCAGGGGACCTGGTATCCATAACTGTTTCCTCTCCTTCCCTGCCTGCGGGGGGAAATAAGAGGAATGGTTCCTAAATACCCGGAATTTTAAAATGCAGGGCTTGTTGAGAACCACCGTGAAGACCGGAGTACTTCGTTGCTGTTTTGTTTAGCTCAACATAGATTTCATACTCTGTACCATGTAAGTTGGCCAGATTCTGACAGGTCTGCGAAAGTAGCGCCACTGTTTACATCTGACTACATCCGACTACGTATCCTTCCGCCATCAGCTGATCGGCCACATAGCAACGACGTTGTTTATTTTCATTCTGTTATTATCAGCCGATCCCAATGTCAATGTACTATTCGTGGGACGTTTTAGGCAAACTTGCTACTCAGAAATACGTAGCTGTGATTGTGTAATAGTAATGTGTACATAAATTGCATTAATCAGTAAATTGTCATGTTAAAAGGGCAAAAGTATAAATAATTAATTTTAAATGTAGTGACTACAAAATAAAGTAATGCTAAACGAATTTTAAGATATTTTATATTGACATCTGTCTAAAAAAAATTAGTAGGTTATAAAAGTAAAAATATAAAATGTTGCAAAAAATTTTATATTTGCTAACTCTTTTTAATTTGTCCAAGACAGTGAATTTGGGATAACATTTGCGAAACGGTAGTTGTTACTATTATGACATGATGGACATTAATAGCTAATATATTCGAGTTGGAAATATGTGATGTGGAACAACGTTAGAATTGCTTAAAAACTATTCACGCGTGTCCCAAATTTCTTCGGAAACAAGGAAATGGGTTTTCGGAGAACAATATGGCGTGTAATTTACGCAGACGAACGATTACCTGCCAAATAGAAATGACAAGTACTTAAAATCACTATACACGAAATATATGCTATTTTAAAAATTATGCAAAGCTCGCGAAAAATAAATTTATTGGTGTCTGTTCATAAATGTATTATATATGGCATAATAACTCCTATTCTTTTCTGGCTGGTAATGCTTCGCAAAAAATCCGATGGATGGCGCGCACAACATTTCAGGGTGAGGTCAGAGCCGCTAATGTTGCTCTTTAGATCGCGTCTTTTAAAGTTGATTGTTCTTCTATTACTGGCTCGGAACGACACGAATTTGAAATATATTTCGTCAAATTATTAGAAAAAATAATTCAAGGTTGGAGAGGGAGGATAAGACGTGAAAAAAGGTTTTGAAATTGCGTTTCGTTTGGATACGGGTCGTTTTAATGTACCTTTCATTTTTAACACCTATACATTTCTATTTTAGCACGAAATTTTTTTCCAACACTAAAAACAGCTGTTTTATGACCACGTAAAATAAAATGTATTAATTAATCTAGGAACTCTTTCTTATCGCGTATATTCTGCTTGTCTAATGTGCGTCGGCAGTGCACTCAGAATAGCCAACATAATATTAAATTTTGTTCGTTCGTGCACCAGCTGATACAGGATAATTTTTTTTTATGATTAATGTTGTAATAATTTCTCTTAGAATAAAATTTGACTGCTATGCAGAATATTCCTTCGGTGTTAGGTTCCTCCCCATAAAAAATTATGAACATTTTACATTGATTGTATTTTTCACTTCTCCGCAAATATTACAAATTGTAAAAATTTGCTTATATTTAAAGGGAAAAAAAGCAATTTGTGAACAGATGGTGATATTTTAACAATTTTGGTTTTAAAATGTAGCTCTGAATATTTCAAAAACAGTAACACTTGTCATTAGTAATCCATTTGCACACAATTAGTCATAAGGAAAACACATAGGTTAAATACAGTAGTGTCAAACTTTTGGTAGGACCTGTAATGAATCAAACGAACATAAGTAAACTTAATTACTGATAATATGGTGGACTGTAGGATATAGTAGGCCTCTGCATGTGTTGATTATAAGTGCATTTTGTTGCAATTATTTCGACGGAATGTTCGACACGATCATAAAACAGAAACGCAACTATGTTTAAACCTTTAAACTGGGTTCCTGAATTAATACTATCTAATGTTATGATTATCAAACAATTTGCCAAGAGAACAATTTTCATGCATATGCCCTAGGAGTTTAACACAAAAGCTATATGAAACGCGCGATTGCAAATATGTAGCTACTGGGTTTTTGCAATGTCAGTGCATGTAGCCACAAAACGACGCTATACCCAAAACTATTGAACCTAGAAAAGCTTTGATTACAGTATATAAAACTGTAATTTTATTCAGCTTTAAGAGGCTTGAATATTGCATTTTGACCAAAACTCACGATGTTAGCATACTTAGAGGACGATGTTTCCTTGGGTTTTTGAGTAACAAAAGGTTATTAGGTTACAATTACTTTACAGGTCAACTAATGTAAGTGCGTGAAAATTANTTGGGTTTTTGAGTAACAAAAGGTTATTAGGTTACAATTACTTTACAGGTCAACTAATGTAAGTGCGTGAAAATTATAAATGCCATAAGAAGCCCCATGGTGTGTAGGGCTAGTGGTGAATGTTCCCTGAATTTTTTTTTCCGGTAGTTTTCACGAACAAGTGAGTCGAGCGATTGATTGAGTCAGCTGTTTCACTGCTAACGCGCTGCTTCGCGAGTCATCCAGCGTACAAAATGGCTGCCGCTGGCCATGNTTGGGTTTTTGAGTAACAAAAGGTTATTAGGTTACAATTACTTTACAGGTCAACTAATGTAAGTGCGTGAAAATTAGAAATGCCATAAGAAGCCCCATGGTGTGTAGGGCTAGTGGTGAATGTTCCCTGAATTTTTTTTTCCGGTAGTTTTCACGAACAAGTGAGTCGAGCGATTGATTTGAGTCAGCTGTTTCACTGCTAACGCGCTGCTTCGCGAGTCATCCAGCGTACAAAATGGCTGCCGCTGGCCATGCNTTGAGTCAGCTGTTTCACTGCTAACGCGCTGCTTCGCGAGTCATCCAGCGTACAAAATGGCTGCCGCTGGCCATGCTCCATTCTCCGCAGGTGCTGACTTGGCAACAACGTAGAGATTATGCGGTCACCCGCCGTCGCCTGCCACGCCTCCTTCCTTTCCCCCGTTCTTTCGCCCTCCCTTCCCCAGCAGCGCCATCTAGGCGGCGGTTCAGCAAGCTACGCGTTCGGAGCCTCCCGTTAATTGCGCCTGTCTGGGTATTGTGTCGCAACCAAATGAGCTGTTCTAGGACTGTATATTCTAGTCACGGTTTCTTCACACTTTTTGAATCAAACCTTTCAAAAATCACCCCATATATGACGCGTTTAGTTATTTCCTAAATACGCAATGTATATAATTTTTCGTTATATTAAAGTTTCAATCTTATTTTATTCATAAATAATATTTCATTTATAATAAAATATAAATAAAAACAGCTATAAAAAACATGTTGGTAGCGCCTAGTACGAAATAGTTATCATGCAAAATGTTATTAAAACCGAGTGTGCACGGATTCGGCGCGTTATCCTTTGGTGTAATTTTCTAGTATTAGTTAAGCTTTGGTTGCATACAGTGGAGGAATATCCTGGAAGTAGAACGTTAGCAGGGCTTCAGAAATGTTTGAAGTAACCGTAAATGTATTATAGTTTTCTACGCCACGCGAAAAGCTATGGGAAAGCCCCCCATGATGCGTACGTGCGTGCGCATTTGCAAGAAGCTTAAATTGTTTTGTATATCATCCAGCTACGCGTCTGTTTAACAACTTGACACCTGCCAAAGCTGAGGTTTGGACGTAGGTGTTGTAATCTGTTCTGTGGCGTGAGGCGCCAACACTTAATACTAGTCCTCAGTGATCGGGCGTAGGAATGCTTCGACACTGATGATTAATGGTCCAATTCACTAATGAATGAATACAGGGTAATTCATATTTCACAAATCGAGGTTTTATTGTTGCATGAACATGTGAATTGATACATGAGCCCTTGAGACAACTCCCTCCCTTTTCTACGTATGCTCCGTACAATTCGCGTCGTAAAAGGGGGGGGGATGGGGGATCTTCGTCGCACTTGTTGGATGATTCTAAAAGATCCTTCACACTGCGGGATAACTACTAAAGGTCCTTCACACTCGCTGGATGACTGTACTTATCTGGCTTGCTGTGCTGGTAGTTGTTCTTGCAGATGAGGTCCGGTGAGCTGGAACTGCTCTCGTCCTGTCACGGGCGCCTCGGTGACTCGTCTCGACGTCCCTCCTTCTCGGGTCGACGCAGGACTCTGCGTCTGATGGCGGCTGGCTGCCGTTCTCGTCTCCTGCGGAATCACTCCTCCCTCCCGGAATCTCGTCGGCCGACTGCCATGTTTCCTCGGACTCCTCCGGTTTTGTAGGCCCTCATTGCCATATTAAACTGCCCCGGTTTCTCCAGGTAGCCGCGGACCGCCCCCCTGGGTAATCAACCGCGGGCGTGTACTCCAGCTCTCTACTTGGGTCCAGCGTCTGCTGTTTTGTTCTGGTTTACCAGTTTCAGCACTCCGTTCTGTCCGTGCGGAAATAATTGAAAGGGGCCTCTCGTTGCGTTCGTCCAAACGCTCTCTCGGTTTTTATTGTGGTCGAAAGCCTGGGACAAAGCACAGCCTGGCGAGGTCATAAATACGTCTCGCCGTTCCTGCCTGCTCGCGGAGTCTGGCGTCTGCCCTTCTATTCTAGCTGGAGGTTTGTTGTTTGTTCGGCGTTGTGGGAATACTTCGGGATCTCCCCCTGGCCGCTGCCTTCGTGTTCTTCCCGCTGTCACCTGATTCCACACCGTGACGCTATTCTCCCGCATGTCCGCCTTCCCATGCAAATGGTCGTCTTGTAGGGCCGATCTGGCGCCGTTCCCTTCGTCACGGCTGCCAGGCCCTAAATCCTGATTGATGTCGTTCGCCTGCAAGCTTCGTTAGAGCGTGGTACGGACGAATAAAATATAGGGACGCCGCAGGCGTCAAACTTCTGCGTTCGCAGAATCATTTTGTCAGCGGGAGGAAAACTTTATGGTAATGTGTGCAGTCTAGTATGACTGGACATGAACAAACGTGGTATAATGTGACTAAACGTGTACAGATTCCAAATGTTGATATAAAATTGCTAATCATAATTATCGCAACTATATGCAACCAGATATAACCATTTTACATCAGACGAAAAAAAATTAACGAAAAATAGCTTTGAAATTCAAAGATTCACATAAACGAATGTGATTTGTAACTATCGAACGATCAAATTTGACCGAATGTGACAAAAATGTATGAAACATTACAAAACATGAACAAAGAATAACAGTGTGGCCAAACGTGACAACATAACTGAATATGTCCAAAAGAGACAAATCGTCATGAAAAGTAAATAAAGTAATATAGTTGACTAACTAACAGTAACTGTTTAGCCCGCAGTCGTATTTTATGACAGTCACTGTACTCCTCAACCCCTTCTCATCCTGACTGTCAGAATGATCCTACTTTTTTTTTACGAAACCCCGCTATTTTCATAACTGCTCAAAATTCATTATGATGGTGGTGTCCTTGCCATTTTGTGTGCTTGTCTCTCTTCATAACTTACTGTTAGGGTTTAATATTAAAATAAAAATATTATTGAAGTTATACTTCTTTTGGCGCGTTGAGGGTAAAATTTAGTGTGCAACGGAAGTTGCGCGCGCACAGTGTAACGAAATTCGACAGTGAACGTGTTAGGGGTATGACCTAACGCGTATACGCGTATAGTTGTGCGTGCACGACAGTGAACGTGGTAGGGGTATGACCCAACGCGCATGTCCATATAGTTGCGCGCGCACGGCAGTGAACGTGGTAGGGGTATGACCCAACGCGCATACGCGTATCGTCTAGCTACATGCAAATGCAAGGAAGACAATATAGCACGTTGTTATATTTAAAACCGACAAAAATCAGTTCATGTAATAACCAAATTGAAAAAAATTTCATTTATATTAGTAATTAATTGTGAATATATATGTATATATATATATATAATGTATTAATTTTACTTACATTGGGCGGTGAAAAATTTGTTAGTGACAAACATTGTATAATAAAATTTTGAAATATTTTTCTAGTATTCGAGGTTATTTTAATTTAATTATGTTCTTTAATGAAACCTTTATTAATTGTTTTTAATGTCTTTCTTCTGTCATTTTATCGTTTTCTTACTTACATGAATTATTTGCATACGTAATAAAATTTTATTTTAGTCACGCCAAAGAAGTAAAACTTCTAACGCGCGTGCATATGTACACGCACCCGTGTTTTTATACACAGAACTACTTTACACAATTCCCAAAACCAACATTGACTAATCAGTCTGTATTTTCTCCCGTGAGACTGAAATAGAATAAGTAATGCGTCAAACTTTAATATGGTTACAGGTGCAACAAAAACAATATCGGCATATTACTGTGGAGTTACAAATATATGTTAATATATGACCTACGCTCTGACAGCCATCGTTTTCAAATATTTGATCTGAACAGTAAGCTACGGAGCAAAACAAAAATTAATCCATAGTGGAAAGGATATCACCCCCTTCAGAATTTAACGTACACTTGGGCATGTTTGAACTGATTGACACTTTCGCCCACACATACTGACGCTCATTTACACAAAATGTTTTTTCGGTGGAAGGTGGAATGTGTGAATATATATTCAGGTTCAAAGGGCGCCTATAAAATATGACCATTTCATGCCAGTTCCCATTATTTTTCTTTACTTATGTTTTATCGTTGTCCTCAATAAAACCGTAGAAAGATGTTTGACAACGCAAGTTGTAGATAATTTAGATTTGTGGAAATGGAAGGGGATGGGGGATATGGGAAGTCACTTCACGCGATTTACATTTGAGCAGCTAATTTCGGTTCCGAATATGAGGTACAGCAATGTAGCTTGGAATGTAGGTGCCATCTATGCAAACATAAACTTACGTGGCACATAGTAACTCACGAGTTATCCCATTTATTCCAGTCAAGTTTGATATTAGAGTATTGCTGTAGAAGAACCTAATATTTATTTACTCTTAATAGATGAAACACTTATTTTCTAAATTGTGATGTTATGTTTTTTTGACATTTACTTACTGATACCTTAGAAACTAATTTATATAATTTTAGTATTTAAAACATGGGTTTAATGATTTATTTTTAAAGCAATGGGATTTGTCTGATACTGTTTTGAAAGACAGGTAGTTCCCACAAAATAAAGTACTTTTTCTGTATTTCTTATCGACCTTACTTTAGCGATCCCTATCAAATATGCTCGAATTTTCACTTTTGAACACATCGGTATTTTTAATAGACAGCATATTTTATTTATTTTTCAAAATCTCTGTTAATTGAAGTAACTGGCGTGAATTGCGGTACATCTGAACTTATTAGTGTAAATCGAAAGAAAATTATTTACCAGTTCGTATGCAGAGCATGGATTTTTTAAAAATGTTTGCTATTCCTTTGATATTCTGAGCATTCTGGGTGATTATTCCATTTGAATAACCTAAAAGTGTTTTGTGTATATTTAAGTATTTTTAAACCGATTTTCATTTAATATTATACAAAAGCCCTGATAAACAGATCAACCAACACACACACACAAACACAATGTACAATTAGACCAGATGACCACTTCCCAAATTCTGACACATGCCTGGGACCATTAATCGATTTTGCTCTAAACATTTTACTTTAATCTTTATTGGTCTTTGCGTTGTTTCGTATATCGGTGGCTTTTAATTTTCTGTTTTAAGTTTTCAACTGCATTGAAAAACATCGAATTTTCAAAATGCTTGCGACCAAATACACAAATTCATGCCCCTAATAAAAGAAAAGTAGCTCTCAAATTTTGCTCAGAACTTCCTGTTCTACTTTTTACACTTGTGTCAGTTATTTTCACTTTGCATGGTTGCTTCCTGTAGCATGCGTTCTTAGGAAAGCTAAAATATTCTGATTTGGAACATTGCCAGAATTTACACATTGGTCTCACTTAAGCAACAACCTTACTCATAATACATGGCTACGATACTATGTTAATATATTATGTATAAAAACATTTTTTAAGGGATTCGAATATTTAACTTTCATAAACATTGTCATCCTTAACTCTGTCTACACTGCAATTAAAATTATTTCTCGAAAGTTTCACAGTAGAAGCAACCCATAATTACAAACTTTTAATCTCCATAGCAACTGACATAAAACTTTCACTGACGCCATTTCTTAAGCAATAATTTCAAAGAATTTCACAAAAAAATATAACTTTGCGCTACCCAGCTGTGGGCACCATTCATATGCTCTTATTGTAATAATTACCTATCGTGTAGCGGTTTTGCTATAATGATTTAAAACAGCGCGGCGTGAATAAGATCGTGAGCTGAAATATAAGTCTCCTTGGTCCTGTAGTCAGATGTTTTTAAGATGGAGGGGGGGGGGCTGGAAAGACAGATATATGGCTGAACAATGTAACTAAATGTATGAGCTACTTAAAATACCTGTCCGCTTAAAAGTCTCGTTCTTACCGGAAGGACGGGGAATGTTGCTTCGGAAGACGTAAATAAAACAAATTGAGCGCGGGATACGCCAGAGCATCGCCATGTTAAAGAGCGTAAAATTTTTAGCAGGTACAAAACGTTTAAATATTTCAGTTACTTTGCAACGCTGTTATTAAACAGGATTGCCATTTCGAATGGGCACATAAACCGATCTACGTATGGGTATAATCTCTGCGAAGAAGTTACAGGGTATACGTCTATTTTGCCGATGAAATGTCTGCCAGCGGTTGTTTAGCATTCCGCGGTGGTTATTAATCTTTCTTTTTTGTAATTGCCGTCTTTTTATTTTACTCCACGGGCCGTGCAACACGCCACTTCGCCGAGACGTGTTTTTCATGCTTCGGCGACCACCAAAGTATGTTTAATTACCTTCCCACCACTAAACGAGAAATACGAATTTATCAGCTCGCAATATAACGTGCTAAAAATTTATAAAACAATTATTTTTCTTTCTTTTTTTTTAA
>NQII01000461.1:612613-632686 GCA_002778355.1 Clitarchus hookeri | reverse complement strand
GGGGGGGGGGGGCGGAGGTGTGCAGACGGGAGAGCAGCATCCATCTGTATCCAGTTCGCCCACGGAGACCTCGGGGGACCCGTCGACAGCCACTGAGGCAAGGTCATGGCCCGAGGTCGTCGCCTCACCCAACAGCCCCACTCCTCCCTTTGCCCCTTTTCCAACCTGAGTTCGATTACCGGCGCGGTCGCGCGTGTGGAAAAACGTCAATTTTTCTTTTCTTCTGGCGGGCTCCTAAATCCCGCCCCATCACAGCCCTGCGGGTCCTCCGGTGTGCATGCTAGCGACTAGGACAAGTAGGAGCGTGAGGTGCGTCTCAGGGGGGCGAGCCCTATACATGCCTCAGGCCGGAGATACGTTACAAATTGTTGTACACGGCCCCCCGTCGTGCACAACCTGTCGCAACCTGTGAAGGAGGCCACAGGAAAGTTTACGAAACTAGATAACCACGACAGCGAGCCGGAATGGAATATCTAAACATCAATATAATGAAATGCACAGAAGGTGAAATGTGAGCCCGGCATGACGTCTTGACATCCCTGCCTAGATAAGCATACTCCGCCTCCAGTGCACGAAGGTAGCCAATCAGAAAGCATTACACCACACGCGTGGAGGGTGGACTGGACTGCGAGGGAGGGAGATCGTCGCAATCGGCGAGTGTCCAGGTGCGTGAACCGCGACCAGCCGAGGGGCCGGTGGCGATCCTACATCCGGGCAGAGGGTCCGGAGTGCGAGACCGGGTGAGTTCCTAACTAAATCTTGTTCACTCTTCTTAAATATAACCTTACACTTCTTCCGTTGACTTTATAGCTTGGATACTTCCATCACTGACTTCCTTCTGTTCGAGTTGTTAAAATAAGTACTTTGCTTAGCCTTTTTATATGGATTTCTTCTCTGGTGTTAACTGTCTGTACTGCAGCTATGCTAACTTTCTTTGTTCTTAGTCAAGTAGGAATTAGAGCATGACAAAATGGACGCATGCATCGCGGTTGTAGCAGGATGGTCTGGTGCCATGGCCGCAATTGCTGCCATGGGCATACCCCGAAAGAGATGGTCTAGATGGAAGGGTACGGCAAACCAAAGGAAAGCGGAGAGGGCTCTGGCCTCCACCTGCCTTCCTTGCTGGTGCAATCGCCGTCCTGTGCTGTCTGCGCCTTTGACGACGCTTCGGAACAGGTGTCAAACAAGCTGTGTTGAACAGCTCCGAGGATCCAGTGAACAATGTACTGTCTCGAGACTTCAACAAATCAGATTCTCACAAGGAACACGCTCAAAAACATCAGCAAGTGATTGACTGTTGTGTGCAGTGCCAACCATAAACCACATCCTTCATGTGCAATATTTCTTCGATCGGTGACACGAGGACTAAACGGGATGAAACATAAGATCAAGATCACAAGGAATTGCAGAAAGAGGTACGGAAAGACAACTAGACAAAGCTCTTCATGAATTATGGAATGACTTCGCCAAGAACTTGAGAAACGACTAGATGGGTGTAAATGGCGGGAAGAGCAAAATTACGAAGATACAGGAAAGGGTATTCGGGTAAAGTCTGAAGTTGGAATACTTTTGATCGGCGAGGAGGGCAGATTTTACTGAGAAAACTGGTATAATACCGAGTAAAGGCCCAAGAAGGAATGGGAAGATTTAAAGAATGAAGAGTAAAAAATGTCGTAAGAGTCCATAAGGCCGATTATTATTATGTTATCGTAAAGCTTGTTGTGTATGTTAACTTTAAGTTAAATAAATGCCGAAATGTTTTTATTAAATCGTAGCTGTGTTCTGGTTGGAGATAAGAATGACCCGTCTTCGAGTCGTAATTCAGTGTTATTAAATACGCCGTAATTGTGCCATCGGGAAAAGCTCGCATACATGCATATATGTTTGCATATGTGTAAAGAAGTAGTAAATAAACGTATTAACACTTTGAGGACTATGTCCGAGTATAGTTCGGGCGAAGAATATTTAGATGTTTCCCGATACTTAAGAGCAAAAATCATACGGATATAGTTTAATTGTTTTCATGGATTTGATCACGATTCTACATGAACACCTCGACAAACCAACCAACATTTTCTTGTACAAAATACCATTTTTTTTGTATCACTACGGAAATGAAACGACGGAATGTAAATCACGTCAAGCCCGATAGAACATTTTATTGGAAGACTGTGAACTCGGCACCATACTGGCCCACAGCCGGTAAGTAATAAACGTTGTACAGTTGTACAGTACGGCGTAGGGTCGGGTTGGGTCTGATGTGGCGTGGAACAATATGATGATGAGTTGGAATCCAGAGATCAACAAAACAAAAGGCAGTTCACGATAAAGTGAGCACTTTTGAAACCAACCTTAGAAAAAAAAGTCACTGCTCCTACCCGCATATATTTTAACGGGCGCACTGAGTGACAGGCACCCAGTAAAGTTGGTAACGATGGAGGGAAAGTGGTTCCATATCTTAACGTCGAATAAAAAGTGTTCGGTAACCAACTGCGATAACTTAAATTATTTCTTCCGCTGGCCGTTTTTTTAATGCATCTAAGTGTAAAAATTAGCAGATTTGTAAAATATTTACTTTTCTAATAATTTCACCGTTTCACTTGACCGACGCATGAATAAAGTGATGTGGCCCATGGCAATGTTAATTTTACATAAGGCGGAAGAATACGCAACGTGCATACAAGTAGATCTTAAGCAGGGTTTTCAGAAGTGCTCAGTTTACAGTGAACAGCTTTTACGTAAGAAATTGAAACGCAATCTTCTGCTGCAATTAAAGTATGCAATCTACGTGGATGTTGGTCAGAATACAAATAAATACCGAACAAAAACAAAAATAAAATCAGTTTCTTTAATCCGATTGGGTGATACTGCGTTACGTTAAAGTTGGTTTAACTTCTTGCTTAGAAAAATTTACTTCGCATCCCTCTTCATTCAATGCGAATGCAACGCAGTCCAATCTGCGCCTGTCCAAAACGATATCGTAAAGTTTACACAACGAGCGCCATTATTAACTTCAATAAGAATCGTCCGTTACTCATCGCAAGTGGCGGATCTACAAGACACATCTTGGAGAGGGCTATATAAGGGGAGGGAGGCACTGTGCATTACGTTCAAACAACGCACTTACCAGTAAGCATTAGGCTTTAATGCTGCTTATATATGTAAATATATATGTAAATATATATGTAAATACATGTAAATATATATGTAAATATATATGTAAATATATATATGTAAATATATATATATGTAAATACATATATATGTAAATATATATGTGTAAATATATATGTAAAAATATATATGTATATATATGTAAATATATATATGTAAATATATATGCCAATATTCGGTGGATAGGCTACCGGCACTTTTTTAAATTTCCAATCACTCTAGTGTAGGCTGTCCACGGTTAATTGAGCACTTTTGAAATCAATCTTTGAAAAACGTCACTGCTTCTACCTGCATATAATTTGATCGGCGCGTTGATCGGCGTGCACCCACTAAAATTGGTAACTGCGTAAGGAAATTAGTTCCATTTCATAATGTTGAATTAAAAGTGTTAAGTAAACACTTCTAAATACTAAAAGTATTTCATTTTCTTTCTGTTTCTTTAATGAAAATAAGTATAAAAGTAAATATTTTACAAGTTTGCTAATTCTATCAATCATTCCGTGGTTTCACTTGACCGGCGCATGAATAGAATTATCAGGTCCACGGGAACGTTAATTTTGCACGTGGTTAAATAATACACAATGTGCTTACAAGTAGATCTTTAGCAGGGCTTTCAAGAGTGCCCAATTTGCCGTGAACAGCATGCGAGTGTATACATCGATGCTGCATTAACACTGTACTTCGTTTCAAGATTAATATTATTCTGTCCCGTGTAAAATCAAGCTCCAAGTGAGGGGCTAACACCCCTTTAGCCCCCTCGTGAACACGCCCCTGTTCATCGTGGTACTAATACAGCGCGGGAAGATGCAGGATGTGCCGGCCTTCGGGCAGTAGAAACTTTAGACTTCTTCCCCAATGGGCGGTAAAGACTTGTGGTGGGTTCTTACAGCACGTTCTTTAATCTAAAATAACAGCAACCATATTCATCAGCGACAGTAGGTGAATATCTTCTATACGGAACGTAAAATCCTATCAGCTTGCAAAGAAAAATAACCTGGTTTATTATGTATATTGTGGCACCAGATATTTACTATGGCAGTGGTTACGGTTATGTATATGGTAATGGATATTTCGATTGCAACACGGTAATTTGTTATTTAGCATATTTTGTGCCTAAATATATGTTTGATGCGTGGCGTACGGCATTATTAATGTAAAACTTCATGCGAAAATATTTTGCATTTTTAAATAAAAAGAATAAGTGGAACTTGGACTACACGTCAGCACTTAAATAGAGTAGCTTTTTAATAATTAATATATGAACAGAAATATTTTCCTTCTCATAGATTCATAGATGAGGTATGTTTTTAAAGGTCTGTTTTATTTGGTATTGTGATTTTTCTGAACATGAATATTATTTCTCAGGTGCAAATAACATGAAACTTGTGTGTATAAATATGTAATCGTGCATGCATTAATTAAAAAAATGCGCAACCGTAATTTCTTCTAAAGGAAAATAAATTTCACTTTTTTTTTTTTTCATGTTAGCTCCATTTATTTAATTTTTGTCGCTTCCTTCAGTGCTGGCAGGACGCACGATTCCACTCAATTGTGTCACTTCGAAGTCGCGAGGTCTGAGAAGTGTCGAGATTCCCCATGCAAAATCGCAACGTGTTCCGAGAGAAATTGCTACCAAGGCTCCGTTGGCGTGGCTCGATTATGCAAACGTATTCCTGACACGAAAGATCGGTGAGCCCGAAGCGTTGTAATACAAATTCAAGGCAAGCATAAATTTGAATTAATGCGGCCAGAGCCGACCCCGGTCTTACCTGTGTTTGCACGTGGCACGTGATGTTTTAGCGTAATGGCATCTCTCGCAGCCTCTGTAGCCGCGCTGCTTTTCCATCCTCGCAGTAATAAAACTGAAGAGTCTGGACGTGATGGTAGGTGCCACGGGGCGTTTGATTCATTGTCGAGGTCAGAAACATTTAGTTGTTACCGTTATGGTAAGATACTTTTTTCACGCGGGCCCTAAAGATCGATTCACGTTGAACATAGCGTGGGGCTAGTTATTTTAACTTCGCGTTATCTCTATGCGAAATATTTATTTTTATAAAATCGTGGCTTTGTTCACGTTGGAGTGAAGAATGCCTCGCTTTTATAAGTCGTAATACCATGGTTACTTCCAACTTTTTTGAAACCTTGCTTAGTTTCTACTTTCATGCTACTTCTCCGCCTCGTGCTTTAACTAAGTCTAGAAAATTACTCCAAAAAGACAATGCACCGCATTGCAGGGCCTTCAGTTTAATAATATTTTGCATGAGAACTATTTATTACTAGGCATTACAAACACTCATTTTCTCTGTTTTTATAAAAAAATTAATTATGAATTAAATATTATTATTTATAAATAAAATATAATTAGAATTTTAATTCAACTAAAAATCACGCATTTACGTTAACATAAATATAAAACTCTTGTGATACAAGACTCATGTAGGAAACAGCCAAACACGCCATAGACGGGATGATTTTTCAAAGGTTTGTTTAAAAAGGGTAAATATATGGCATCGGAAAACTCTATTGTAGGTATATACACGTATGTTAACACATTAAAGACATAAAATGTACATATAGAATCTTTATAACAATTTTCCAAACACTCGCAGAATTTC
Source organism: Clitarchus hookeri (assembly GCA_002778355.1). Taxonomy (NCBI): domain Eukaryota; kingdom Metazoa; phylum Arthropoda; class Insecta; order Phasmatodea; family Phasmatidae; genus Clitarchus; species Clitarchus hookeri. The sequence goes on along the minus strand of NQII01000461.1, from coordinate 626,897 downwards.
TTCAAAATTGTTTTTTTTTTTTTATAGATAGTTAACTAGTTTATAATTTAAACACGTGCGTACGAAATTAAAACTTACTTCAGCTGCCTTTAAGTAGGATGCGATTAATAACCCTCTATACAATCCACAATAAAGTTATTAAGAATAAGAACAAATACAGAACAAAACCAAAGTTTGTTTTTTTAAACTTATTCGTCGACGCCAAGTTATCTTTATGTTATGTTGAAGTCGTTTCAAATTCTTACATTGAAAGTTTAACTACACGTTACTCTTAACTCAGCGTTACTCCACTACAGAACAATGTACACTTAAACGTACCGATAATGCAAAGATGACACAACGAGCTCCAACTCCAAAGTGAATAGGCCTTAAATATGTGTAAACTAATCACAAACGTTCATCATTAGCGTAGCAGAATTCTCATTCCCAGTCAAATCTCCACCCACGTGAAAGAAAACTGTCAGACATAAACAATATACATAACACGTATAAAGCCAACAATATACTTGTTTGTAGGGTCGAAATATATTTATTTGCCCCAACCAAATATTTTGATGAGTAAACAAAACTTGAAAACCAACAAAATTGATTTTGTTAATTTAACAAAATATACGCTTGAAGAAACCAAACTTCTGCGTTGAACCCAAAAAAAAATTAGACTATCAAAAAAATATTGCCTTTGAATGCATTTGATTGCCTGTCTTCAAAAATACAGTTCGAGATTTCGTTTTTAATTTTTGTGACAATTATAATACTAACAGTTTTTTATTGTCCATTTATTGATGCTATATAATGATATACAGCATGAGTGTAAAAGAATACCACAGATTTGAAGGTATATAATATCAAAACCAAAACACCTATAACCTTGGTTGACCACTCAAATGAACCGTGGAACTGTGAAATTTCTTTACCGTATCTTCATAAATGTTCAATGTGACCACCACGAGTGGCCCGAACGACATCTACGCCATAATAAAACTCGTTCTACGCTCTTGTCAGCGTGTCCGGTGTTACGATTTGGATGGCGTCCGTAATTCTCGTTTTGAGGTCGTAAATGTTAGCCGGTAATGGTGGACGAAATACTTGATCCTTTATGTACCCTTATAGAAAAAAAAAATCTCAGTGTAAGATCCGGGCTTCTTGGGGGACAGTGAAGAAGAGCCTGGTCACCAGCTGCTCCTCGACCAATCCAGCATTGCGGCAACGTCTCGTTCATTGTTTCCGGGAACAGTTAGGTGCCAATGGGATGGCGCACCATCCTGCTGGAAAATGAAGTCCCCCACCGCCTCTTCTAACTGAGAAAACAACCACTCTGTAAGCATGTCCAAATAAGGGATTCCAGTCACAGTGGGCTCGTGACAAAAGAAAGGGACGAAAACCGTGTCTTTGGATATAGCGCAAAACACGTTCACTTTGGGGGAAGCGCGCTCGTGTTTGGTGGTTTCATGTGGAGGCTCCTGACCACATATCCGCACGTTGTGCCGGTTCACCTTACCATTTGTATGGATCGTCGCTTCATTGCTAAAAACCAGCTTTGATATGGGGGTATCGTCTACCTCGTTCTGGGCAAGAACGAACACGCAGAAATCACGTCTCAGTTCTTTATCCCTCTCGGTAAGAGCCTGTACAAGCTGTAACCTGTATGGTTTGTACATCAATCACTTTCGCAACATTGTCCATACCATCGATTGAGGGATTTACATTTCCCGGCTAGCTTGTCTAGTTGATTTTCTCGAACAGCAAATGAACGCTTGTTGAATTCGTTGCACATTCTCTTCGGACACACGCGGCCGCCCGGAACTTTTGCCTTTGCAAAGGCACACTGTGTCACGGAACAGACGAAACCAGCGTACGATACTCCACCTATCGGGAGGACGACGTCCGTATTAGCGACGGAATTCACGTTGAACAGTCGTAACCGATTCACATTTACCAAACTTGGATAACAAAGAACGCCTTCTGTTCCGTCGCCATCGTGGTGTGGACTAACACAAAACACACGCTCATAGTGCGACGACAGACGCTCCCAGTGTCATCTCTCGGCACATAAAGGTAACATCAGACCGCCTTCTTCACATTGACGTGTCGAATGCGAGCTCGCTTCCCCCTCACCACCTCAAACCGAGCGTTACGAACTCCATCCAAACCGTAACACCGGACATGCTGACAAGAACGTGGAACGAGTTTGATAATCGCGTATATGTCGTTCGGGCCGCTCATGGTGGTCACATTGAACATTTATGAATCTATGGTTAACAAACTTCACGTTTCCACTGTTCATTTGATTGGTCAATCAAGGTTGTAGGTTGTTTGGTTTTGATATTATAGACCTTCAAATTTGGGGTATTCTTTTATTTTCTGCCTGTATAAATCCTAATAAAACAAGTCAAACAGTAAACAAAAACTTAAGAACGGAAAAATTTGAAATGTTTATTTACAAACGTCGTTGCCCAGCATTTAAATTGTATGTATTTAAAAACGTTCTCAGCTCTGAGTTTCACTTTAGCTGAGTTTGATAAGGTGTAGCGGTTGGGGGGAAAATCATCTAGGTTCCAACCTCGATCGGGAATTCAATTTTTTTTTATATAAACAGAAAATGTTTCATGTACGTGGAGCCAAACAAATATTCAGGTACGCAAATCAAATCCTACAGTTTGGGGCAACCAAATAAGAACAAAAAAATTGGTTACTACAACAAAATATCTAATTGCCCATATAAAAAAATTTATTTGGTTTCGCCAAAAAAACTAAACTTTCTTTCTCAATGGATGAGAAGAATCGGGAGTTAAACCAGTGCTTTGGCACTGGCATAATCTAAAGGGAGAGAAATTGGCACGGTTCTCATTAATTAACAGCATTAGCGTTAGCTTAATCTAATGGGAGAATAACTGGAAATATTCAAATTACTTAGTAACTGCATTTGCGTTAACTTAATATAATAGGAGGAAGACTGGGAAGTTTCGCCCTAGGGAACTGCATTAGTATTGGCTAGAACGGGGATGGACAAACCATGTGTAGAAACCGCCCCTAGCACGAAACGAAGGAATTGAACCCATGACCTCTCGAATGCGATTCTGGCAACACATTATTAAACACGCCAGGCAAGAGGAAAGATAAACGCAGATGTTATATATATATATATATATATATATATATATATATATATATATAATGTCCGTTTGTTCGGACGCGTATAACTTCCGAAAAGATTTACCAATTTTAATTCTGTTTTTTTATAAACCTTCCTTTCGTTCCCACGAGTGTTTGTACACCTTTCTTTTTTATCTGTATTACCTGCAAAGGTACTAAAATCTGCAATAAGCTCATTTTTACCATTCTTTCGCGTCAGGAAGCGCCTTTGTTGACAGGTGTCTTTTTGAACATTTCAGCTGTTTGAACCATCCAACTTATTCATACACGCGGACGATGGTAAAACTAAAAACATTGTATACGAACAAGTACTTCAATATCAAAGATTTTGAAAATACATATACTTCTTTCAATTAATTTCACAGAAATGAATAGAACCAGAATCTTTTATGCCACAGCAACGCAGGCCGGGTAAGCTAGTGGGAAATAAATCTCGCCGTGCACGCACACTGTGGAATGTTATGATAGCACGTCGCTGCATGGGTTATGTTATCCAGTAGTACCGTGGCTTGTGCCACATACTTGTGCAGCGTCGATGTATGGTCTGTTCACAGTATCTTTTTACTTTCTGAATTAAACCTTTGAAAAGTCGCTGCTCATGCTTTATATTTATGGTTGTTACGCAAAAAAAATTACATATCACGAGTGTTTTGTACTGTATTTCCGTTAACATTAATGTGCCTAATTTCTTGTTTAAATAAAATTTCGACTTAAATATTTTAAATTAGATACAATATATATTTCTTAGTAATAAAAAATGTCATTGTTATGAATAAAAAATTTTTTTTTATTGTCTGCCCCGCCCACATATGGTGTGTTGTTTTAACATTGCTATTTTTCGTAGACTTGTGTGTTTTGTTTACATGTAGCGGAAGGATACATAATGGTTAGTCCGAAAATAAAACTTGATCAGAACTTCAGAAACAATGTAAGTAATCATGAACACACTAATTCTCTAACAAATCGCCTAGGACCTGCCCAGGTCTAATGGAAAGAGGTATTAAAAAAATTGAATGACTAAATTAAATTTTCCATTTTATTTGCAATGTTAAAAAAACTCTAGAATATGCGACTATTATTTACAGCATGAAAATTCTATCCCCTACCTATTTTTACTATATAATCAGTGAGTGCAATTGTTATGATACAAACAATTGTGATTCACTGTCCTCGTACTAATCTGTCGCTACTTAATATCCACTCATTAACTACCAATAAATGCGGTCGAAATGTCCATTACTATACAGGATGAGGCCGAACAGTGGGGACAAACGTCATGAGGTGATTCCTGAAAGAGAAACGAACAAAAAAATTGATATCAACATATGTCCGGAAATTTATAGGAAAACTGCAAATAGAGCAGTTGGGCATGGGTTAAAAAGCTGAACGAACAAGGGAGGCATCAAAGATGAGAAGCAAACCGGGAAGGGCATAATCGTCAGTACGGAGATGGCACCGGCAGATGGATTCGACGAGGAGGGCCTGTTGCATGGATCGCCTGGTCACCCGACCTTAACCACCTTGACGTCTACCTGTGGGCTACCTAAAAGATACAGTGTATGCTAACCTGCTGCCTGATCCGCAGACACTTAAGCAACACATAAATGAAGCCTTCGCTACTCTTCGAGTACAAGCGGGAACACTGGAACGGGTGCAGCAGCCCATGATTCAGTGCGAGGATGCGTGCATTGAGGCACACGGTGGGCACTTAAAACATTTTCATGCACTTTGGTGTCTTGTAACATTGGTGTTTGTACTTAGTTTTGTTCTGTACTACTACTCTAATTAAAATGTACATTTTACAGTGTTTATTCACACTTCCAGGCATATGGTCGCAAGTAGCTGCAACAAGTAGTTGACAGTTGGCCAACTGTTGGCAGTAGTGGCAAACACTCGCATTTATGGCTGTCAGAATTTCTTATATTGTTGACAATCAGGTCATGTAAACACAAATGACGGTACCAATTTTTTAAAATAATAGTAATATGGACTAATGCTCTCACAATGATTGTTAGATTTTAACAGACGCCCCACAAGCAGATGATAAACGAAATGCTAACTGTTTCTCACTGCTGATATTAGCAGCATGTTTATGGGCCATTTACGGCATGCCAACTGTTGTTTACTGCTGGGGACATACAAGCAGCAAACGTGTGGGCCACTCATGGCATGCTTACTTAATGCCGCGGATGTATTAGTAGCATGCTAATGGGCCACACTAGGACCAACCCACTCTGCCGAACTTAGCCAAACTCTGCCGACGTCTTACACCGACCAAGTAGTTGGTTTGTACGAATGGTGATGTTAGTGTATTAGGTCATGTACAGTATGTGTATTGTGCTTAGTACAATGTATTACGTAACAAGTAGTTTCATTTCCCCACTCCAGATCCCTTTAACACACCCGAAAACAGTTTTGACCTTGAACGTTAGTTGCAAGTTATAATTCACCGATGCCTCTCAACGTTGCACCATAACTTGTTGTGATCCTGTTGCTATCAGATGCGCGTTGGCGTGATAGTACAAAACTCTCAGTGTTCTTTGTGTCAAATCATTTGTGCGAAGTGATGATAGAGGTGGGTTTCATGGATGTGGAAAAGTTAGTTACGTTGGTCGAAAAGAGAAAAGCTCTGTGGAATACCTCCCCAAAATCTTACTACAACAGGGACGTTAGCAGAAAACTATGGAAGGGAATTACTGACAACACGAATGTTGAAAGTAAGTACCTACCTGTACATACCTGCCAGTAACGTACGCACGATTTTATTTTGGAGGGGGCTGAACCTCATGTACCCGGTACTATGTAAATAGTTTTAAATATGAAAATTTCTAGCCAATATAATGAAGTGTGTTGCACGCAATTAAGAAATATATATATATGTATTTTGTAATACTTAAAAATTAATGATTTTTGATTCGGGAAGGTGCTGCAGCCCCATGAGCCCACCCCCTGCGTACACCCCTGATACCTGCAATGTTATAATATAGTAAATCCTTACTTCTATATTCATATTTGAATTATAACGTATAGGGCCTTTAACTTGGGCCGAAAAATAGTATCGCAATATCGATTAACAGTCTATATAAAGTCTGGGTTCAAAAAGTAATAACAAAGAATCGTCCTGTAGTATCACTTTAATATATAAGTAAATCAAGCAGTTAAGAAAACCAAAATACAAGATTTACATTTATTCGTGCTGAAAAACGACCGCTCCTTGTCCGTGTAAGTCCAATTTGAACTGATCGCGAATGTCTTGGGCTTTTCGTCTTGCTCTGTTGTAGCGTCTATGTCTGGTAGAGAGCGTAGTTGTAGGACTGTTGTTGCAACACGTTCATCTATTCCATGTTTGTCGATGATATTGTGCAATAAACAAACAGTAGTAACTATTTTGTCACCATGGGCAGGATAAACTTGCCACTCTCTCTTCAAGCATCTCCATTTCGAAACAAGTATACCAAACCAACACTCCGCAGTTTTTCTGGCACGACCATGCCTTTTATTGTGGGTTCAACTTCCTGTAGAACATTTACATTAGTTGTCGGATAAGGTTGCATTAAATATTCCTCGAGAGGATATCCTTGATCTCCAAAAACGTAAGGAAGCATGACATCAGTACTAGGGAGTTCTCTTGGTTCAGGAAAATGGAACATTCAATTTTGTATATGCTGGAACAAATTAGATTCACTTAAACACCATTGTCACTTTGCCTTCCGTACACCCCTACGTCCACACTAATTAATCCATATTTTGCGTGAACCATCCCTAGAAGAACCGTAGAGAAGGTTTTGTAGGCTTAGAATTTGGAACCAGATGCCTTTGGACATCTGATTAGCTCATGATTATCATCTATACAAGCAACACAATTCGGGAAATCCCATAGTTCTTCACACAGATCAGCGCTCTTTCTGAGCAATTCTATGGTCGGAAAAGGCATATGTATACCAACAAAACACTCCCAAGTTGCGTCACACGTATATACTATCTGGCCAATAGTGAAGTGAGCCATCCGGTACGAAAACGCGAAAGATCTGTATGCTATCCCTGCAGATAGAAATCTGAAATAAATTAAATAACAAACAAATAATTACTATACTTATTAGCTACTAAAATAATGATGAATAGTATAATACGATTATTGTGTTCCTATTTTACTGGTTTACTGTAATTTTAATGTTATTTATTTATTACATTTTAATAGTTTCCAGTGTCTAGGTTGTATTAATTTTGTTCTTATTTGTTTCTGTATTAATTTGTTGTTCCTGATTTACAGGTGGCGTTGCGAAAGGAAAATGGGCAAACCTGCGAGAGATGTTTCGCAAAGAACATACGAAAAAGTTGCAACAGCCAACTGGCAGCGAAGCCACAATCGTCTCGTCGTGGAAGTTCTACGAGCAACTTCTTTCTTCGTGACGTATGCAAACCCAGAAAAATGAAAAGCAATATTCACCTGTCGTCCTAGGAGCATACATCCGAGGATACTGCCTTCAGTGAACCAATGGAACAAGAAATCGTGGAGGGAGCTTCGTACGAGGCTAGTAATTTTACTGAAGACCCACAAGAAGCTGCTGCTGATGCCACTGACACGCAATATGGCATTGGCAACAGTTCAAGTACCAACGCTTTCAAGACACCTGCTGCGAAGGTGATAACTAAAATATCCAAATAAGATAGTATGGCTCAGTTTCTTGCACTGGAGAAGAGAGAACGTGAACAATTTGAGAACATGAGAAGTCCATCAACATTACCTGAGGAGGCTAAAGATGAAGACTACAACTCCTTAATGAGTTTGTTGCCACATTTTCGTGCAATCCCCAAACAGCGGAAGCTTGCAGCGAGAACACGAATTCAACAAACGTCAATGGAAGAGGAAAAAAACATAACTCCAAATGACTTGCTATTCGCCGTCACAAACTTCATCTTCAATTTATTCCCCAGAGTGTCATCAGTCGTCGAGAGACGGGGCTCCAATCAGTTCGCGTTCATATCTAACCACATGGGCGCAAGGGATTACCGAAAATGTCTCCGATACCTACACTTTCTCGACCGATCAGTAGAGATCGATTTTCCCGCCAATGACTTGTTTTTATATTGCATGAGTTGTTTGGGTGTATCTGTGCTCATTAAACAATATATCTCGTAAACATAATTATTTTATTCAAAGCGGCCTTCTCATGTATTTTCGATTTCAGTTAACACCAGAAGAGAACAACTTATTGGAATAAATAAATAGGCACATAAACCTTGAACAAAGTATAGGTAATGGCAGTTAAAAAGGTAATTAATTTTTTTCATACCATATCCAACTTTGCACTTAGGTAGGTACCTACTGAATTAAAATCTCTCGCAATATTTCAAAAATAATTACATGCATATAAAAAGTTTTGGAGGAACATTTTGTTTGGAAAAATTGAATGTGGTATCGACAAAGTCTGGTCATAAGTAAAATTTACATACTTCAATGTTCCAGCAAGTCTTTCTTCTGGAGATATGTATGCACTTTCTGAAATTAGAGTATTTTTGTATGGACTGTCTGATCCCGTTCAAAATGTAAAAGAAGGTTTCCGGCTTCATCCTGAAGTATTCCCCAAATTTAGTGGGTTGTTCCAATAGTCTGGAGAATAATGAGTGAAACTCCCCGCGATCCTTTCACCCTCAAACAAGAAGAATCTCAAAGTGTTTTCACGAAGCAAATTTAGCTGCTGAACGTCAATTTCGTCCATCTTGCCACGAGAGAAATTACGGGAACTGAAGCAAACATCGGATGAAAATTCCGGGACAGTGTAGCCATTTCAGTCGGCAGAACAATCGGTTGACTTTTCGGCCGTATTCGGCAGAGAAAAAAATCTGTCAAAGTCGGATCCAGTGATACCGTAGTCTAAGTAGTCGCTGGTCGCAGCCACTATTAATTTCCCCCTCCCTAGCTTATGTACGCGTAACCCTTCCTCTCAATATTTATGTATTACCAAACACTCTTGGTTTTTCAGTGGGAATATTTACGCTAAAAAAATTCGAAGTTGGTCTGTTGTTGGACAATTTCACTTTCTCTCTCTCTCTCTCTCTCTCTCTCTCTCTCTCTCTCTTTCAAACAAGGGAAAATTTAAATAGATTTGTTTTGTTGAAATTAATCATGAACTAGTTTGACATAAGTAAGTAATCATGCCGATGTGTTTCAGTTGCAGCAAATACTGAATGCGAAGCTGTACGATATCGGATACACCTGTTAAATTGTGAACCAGACAACTTGTCCATTTTATTCCCTCCACATTTTTTTTTTCACTCAGTATCTTGAAATCTGCGCGTTGGAGTTGCACTTTAGACGGCCTCTATTTTGGCGAGTAATCTGTGTTACAGAGTTTAAAAATATTTTTTTTTAACACAAACTATTTTATTTTTATTGTATACTAGCTGTGCCTGCGGCTCCGCTCGCGTGAACTACAAAATTATTATTTAAATTTTTTTATAAAGTTGATTTTTTTTGTGTTAATCTCCTATACTCTATACATATTATAAAACCCAACGTCTCGGTGAATTGAATGGTAAAAACACTTAGTATTTCTCTGTTATAGATAGCTATATNCACTTAGTATTTCTCTTTTATAGATAGCTATATGCTTCCGCGGAGTTTTGTGTAGGTATTTTTATTCTACACCATTATTTACTACATGATATTGTTCCATCTTTAACGGTTTAGACAGCGTATTGCAGGAGAGCGCGCTGGTGGCAAATTTTTTTCCGACTTGATTCACTATTATCGTTTGTAAATTTTTTGAGATATTTTCTGGCGATAAAAAGTAGCCAATATCACCTTTCAGCCCTCCAAATATTTCTGTGCAATAAAACACGTCAATCAGTTGTGAAGTCGTCCCACACTAACAACTTTCATTGACGCAGCATTGTACCCCGTGTGCTATTTTTACTAAAACATTTTTCCTGACAGAATGAGATATTTTTTCGGCATAAAAGTAGCCAATGTCATTTCCCGGCCCTCCAACTATCTGTGTACAAAAATCACGTCAATCCGTTGCTTCGTTATGATGTGAAAGAAGGACAAACAAACAAACAAACACACTTTCGTATTTATAATTTTAGTTAGGATGACTTCAGAAAATGATCACATTTCATATAACCCAGTAGTCCAGAATTAGAAGTTCCAAAATTTCATTGTTCCTTAAAATAGTCAAAACGGAATTGGCTGACGTCTCGGAAAACCGAACATTCGCGAAACTTGCATGCGCGCCTGCACTGAATTTTTTATGGACTTTCCGGCAACAAAATGTTGATCAGCGCTTGTATGTGTGTGGTTGCGTTTTATACGAAGCGAAGACTGCGCACCAGTTCAGAGCCTTGCTCGCAGAGGCGAAGCCACTTTTTGTACGTGTGCCGGTGTCGCCCTTAGCAACTCCTCGCCTCCGTGTTTCAAAAACGTAAAATGGCTACACGTAGGGAGGCGTTGTAATGGGCTGATGGGCCCCGCCCGCCCGCCTGGCAAAACCATTAAAATCATTTAAACTACCGAGATAACCCTTCAACGCATCAATATAAGACACTGTATAAATGATCACCACCGGCAGTTGGAGAGGATATTATTTCACTGCAGAAAGCTACATTAACAACTTCGTTTTATTGATCTCTAAGTGCCTGTTAACCACTTTCTTTGCGCAAGCAAACTTTTATGGCGTCGTAAAAAAGCGATTCGGTGCAAACTCGAACAAGGAGACTTTCTAGCCTGCTTCCCCTGGAAAGGCAGCTTTATGCGAACGGACAACCACCTACCGGTATGTGTGGACGTGAAGGATGTGCGCGCGCTTGCACGAATGTCCGGGAATCGACTTTCTCATGAGTTTTGACTCAAACTGACGTACCAGAAATATTACTCTTGGTTTTCTCTAATGAGGATATCAGTCAGTCAATTTTGAAAGGAACGTGAAAGCGTTTTCGGAAAAGGCATTAAAAACACGTATCTTAACTTCATAAAAGCATATGTCTTAAAAAATATTTAGTTCAACTAGGCAGTATCCAAGCAAATCATGTATGTAGTATCTTGAACACATATCTACAGCGATGAGATAATTACTCCAGCTATGAGAGAAACGTGTGAGTATTGGACTTCCTTGAAATTCGTGAATAACTATAAGTAGGTATAAAAAAATCAGAAATAACTTTGAGGCTTTTTTGTGGCAGATCGTAACCACATTTTTTAATATCGAGACAAAATCACCGGCTGTAGTAATTCTTTAATAATAAGAACGTCCGCCCCAATCCACACATCCATAGATATTTCTCAGTTAATCTCATAGCTTGAAAAGAAATCAGAAAAGTATCCTGGTGAACCAAAATGGAAAATTAAATGCATTATTTCACACACACACCTGCCCGCATGTATGTATGTATGGGAAAGTTAGTATAAATACATAAAACACAGTAACCAATTAGTTCCCTTTCTGTACTCTGCTCAGCTTTGCATTGTCCCGTAATTAGAAAGGAATTTTCAGCAGTTCACCTGAAAGTACAATCGAACATTCCCTCGCAGTTGTAACGCACCTGAAGTTAATAGGTTTTCGCCAAAATATAGTCTCAACTCGCCGATTGCGTCCTTACGCAAACTTTTATTGCCAGATCCGCCTCGGTATCGTACTGTAAACTGCTTTACCGCATCTTTACAGACACTCGAATTTACTCCCGAATCAAGAACTACAGAGCTGTTGCTCGGATGATGCGTGCACTCCCTTGAATATCTTCTTATATGCTTTTTTAAGGGTTTCTATCAGTATCTAAAGTCTCGCCGGAAAGAAAAACAGGGGTGGGCGTGCCTAGATGATTTTCATTAAGAAAATGCGAATGATGCGTTTCTTCAACTACTTTTTTTTTCGCGTAGTTTCATTTAATAAATCTTTAACTACAAAATAAATGGCGTGTGGGGAGTGCACCCAGGGCAAGGCAACACCCTCCGAGTGACGGTCTTTCCAGCTGGGAACCGTAGGTGACCGTCATCCCCGGGCATGACAGAAATGAGACCCTAGAATGGAGCGGCGCTGGAATGCAAGGGTGGGGGAAACGGGAGTGCCCCGATAAGGCCCGCCGGCAAGCGGCATCGTCCAGCACGATTCCCACATGCGAAAGTCCGGGAGTGAGTCCGTCGGGGATCGAGCCCGGATCGCCGTGGTGGGAGGCGACCGTCCTGGACACTACGCCACCGCTGCCCCCTCTAACTACAAGTACTCTGTGAGTAGTTTTATTATCATCAGCCAGGCAGATTTCTATTCTTCTCGCCAAGAATGTGTCATAGGCATGTAACCACGTGTAAAAGGTGATTATACGAGCATGTTACACTGTGCTTTCCTTGCCCTTCCTCTTCAGCTTACTTGCTACCTGGTGAACCTTCGTAGACTAGACAGCCCTGGACTGTAGCCTAGTGTGTTGTGTTATTGGCATTTTACTGCTCCCATTTTTCTTCCAGAAGGTCAACTGGAGGATTAATTGCAAATTAAACCAAACTTGGTCTAAAAACAGTACACGTCCATGACTTACAGGAATTCGAATCCAGAAACCTTTATTAAGGAAGTCCATGCCTCTGCAATCTCGGCTATGTAATTCGGGTTTGGCCAAGGGATGTAAAAACAAATACCCAATACCACATTCCCAGTGTGTATGGAGTCAAAAGACAGTACCTTTTCGGCTACTGTAATATACTTAGACACAGAATTCAAGCAACCAACCAATAGTTCATCATGCCGAGAATGTTGCTTTGAGGGCGAGGTGAGGAGTATGGACAGGCCTCCGAACTAGTGGAACATAGATAACTGGAGGCCTGGACGTGACATCTTTCCCTGACCTGCGAGCAGTCGCAGGTCGAATTTGGGTTAAGTCCTTGTTACCTTATCATCATTCTCTGCTACGCCTCTTGAGCCCGCCTTCCTTCACTTTAAACAGGTGTCTTTTTAATTACTGTTAGCTACTTACGTTACACCAATCCCTGTATTTATTCTTACAGCTATCCCATTTATGACCTGAGAAATAGTTATAAAAAATGAAAACATTACAGCACGCAAACCCCGGAATAAATTGCGACAGTTCGTCATACACCACTGCCGATGTACCACCCCTTTGATCATCGGCCGGACGTAAGAAGAAAATAAACCATCAACCCGGTAGGTTTACTGATAACATACCAATGATCTCTGGTATTCAAATAACGTCTGTAAAATCAGTGTTTGCACATACACACGTACTTCAGTAAATAAATGTTCTGCGAATACGGCGTTTTTTCCCAGGAAATGTAAAAAACAATTATCTGCAGCAGCCGTCATTAAATATATTCGAAGAGGAATAAAATGGTTTCCTGAAGGTTAACCAGGAAACTGCAAAGTTGCATAGTCTATATAGTTAAATACATCGACTTACATCGCGTGGGAAGGGTGTCTGACGCCAAAAAATTAATATTTTTATATTTTTACCAAACATTTTTCAACTCGTGCGCATTGTATGTGATGCCATTTTCCTCGAACAAAAAATTACAATTTATACGTTCTGAATAATTTGATGTCAAATACAAAATTCTTCTGTTTTGTTGCAGCTATAATAACATATATTAACTAAGTTGTACAGATGAAAAAATTTACAAATTTACAAACTTATGAGCTACCGCGTGTTATATATGTAATCAAATAACCAGCCATAGGTATATATGGGAAAAAAAATTAACGTAAAGAAATGTTTTGCATATTTTTTATATTTTTTTAATGTATGAACTGTTATTTGGTGATTTCATATAGGTCAAGCAATAGCCCACGGCATTAGTTTGTTGTACATTTTTTTCATCTGTACTACTTAGTCGATGAAAATACCACCACGTACAATGCGCGCGAGTTGAACAATGTTTGGTACAATCATAAAATAATATTAAAATTTGGGGTCCGACACTCTTAATATCCCACTGTTACAAGTATAATCTGCGAGGAATTCCGTTTCCCGTCGCAATGCTTCCTTATGGCCAGACGTGACCTTGAAGGAGTGATTTTTTTTTTTTACTAGGGATTCCTTAATCAATGAAAGGCGCATTGCCAGACTCCTGGGACGGACAACGCCGTCGTGTTTGGAAGCAGTGGTAGAAAGCAAACGATTGTGATTGGGG